>JANSTU010003890.1:0-12348 GCA_027564075.1 Bolitophila hybrida
AAAGCGCACCTATTGAAAAACCCTTTATATATATATATATATATATATATATAGAAAATGCAGTTTAATATAAATATGTTTGGTTTGTAAATATCTTAAAATGCACATGCGTGTGTTTATTTATTTTTTTATAATGCTTTTAAATATGTACGCCAAATTTCATAAGCAAATGTAGAACGATCACTTGAGCACAATATCGTGCAAATGTAGTGTGCAAGAATGTGTGAATTTTGCGTGCATATAATAAGAAATTGTATGTATATACCTATGTATATAATACAGCAGTAATCACGCGGACGTCTTACATTGGATATGAGCGTTCGTACAGCGTTCGCGATCAAAACTTAAAAAGTCCATTTGTAAATTTCCCATTTTGAATGGTTTCACATAAATATACAAAGTAATATACGTTTAAATATATATATACCTGTTTGTGGATATTCACAATTAAGTCTCCGTCATTGCGTGATATGTGATTTTGCCGCTTGCAAAAGACGCGCGACTTCTAAGAAATGCGTGTCCCAAGAGCGCAGAAGTCATGTGCATGTTTATGTATGCTTTAATGTACAAATACATATAAAAAATGCATTGCATTGGAAACGATGTTAAAACGCATATAAATAACCGGCTATTCACGTGCGTCGTACGGATTTATGTCGGTGCGTCACTATAACACACACTAGCACGGTGAGAACCAATTAAATCCTACATAAATATTTATATTTTTATAATATCTACCTGTATGGTAAGTGAATTTTAGAAAAAATAATAATATGCCAACGGTGGATGCGCGATTGCATCAAGAGTGTGTCCAAAACGCGTTTCCCGCATCACAGCCAAATTAGTATGAGTCGCGCGTGAGCTTTTAATATATTTATATAAATTCGCTATAAAAAGGCAACAATGAAACGCGTGTGCCTTTTTTTTGTTGGTTGGTTTTCCGTTTCAAGTGCATTGTTTATGTTAATCTAAGATTGTAGATTCCGACAGTAATTCTTTTTTTTTGTGAATACACATTTGGTCAATGTGGGAGAGCGAGGTCAGTGAACACACAGTTTGACGAGCAATAAAATAGCAAAAAGCGTTTTTTTTGTATTTTCGAATGGAAGCCACATAGCAGAATGTAAATATTATATGCAAAAAGCTATAGAAATCATTTGGGAATTTTTAAATTAAATACACATCAATCAAAAATGCTAGATAAAAATAATAAGATTATTTATTGTATGAATGCGGAGGAGCGTGCTTTGCAATTATTGGTAGATTTATAGGAGTCGTGTTGAAAAAAGCGGGGTCAGAGGATTTTTTTGAACTATGGCATTTTCAGGCTCTTTAAGGTAGGATCCCTAAATGTCATCCAAAATCATCTCCTAAAAAGATTTTTCGGAATTCGAATTATTATTGTTATTCACCTGTATTCACAAACAAAATTTGGCAACACTTTTTTTTTTTTTTTAGGCTAAAATAGAAATGTCATGTAAACATTTTAAAAATTGGTTAAAAAGGTTAGGGCTAGTAATGCCATCTATGTGTCTATTTATATAAAAATTATTTTTTAATGTTTTAGACGCAAGAACGCTAGTATTCTAAGAAGCTTGCGAGATAAAAGTGATACTTTTTGTTTGACGCGTACAATTTTTATAAACAGAAAACTGCTAGACCAGCAAACAGTAAAGCAATTAATTAGTATACTAGAAGAAGGGAACAGTGATTTCCAGTAATATACAGTTCAGATGTTCCATTTACACTATGATTTTCGGGTGCTTTGCACTTGAATGCACATTGTAACTACCAGAAACATCTGGCGACAACTAAATGTTTGCGCAATCCCAAACGTTTTAATGTCGAAGCAATGCATTAGTAACAAATAAATAAGTATATTAATATTTTTACACATTATTTAATCATTAATTGACAGTCTGCTCTCTGCTGCAAGCGATGAAATCGAAAATACTTGAGTCAAACATCACGATTTAGTGAGGTTATATTATGTTGTGGAGAGTGTCCACAATATTATTTGACATTTGCTTACACTGTAAAATTAAATGTAAATTTTAAGCAATGTTGAAAATTCAAATATCAAAATTGATGAATGTGAATACATAATACAAATATAATTTTAGAAGACTTTTATTATAATTTTATGCAGTTTTCTCATTGGATCCTGTATTCTCTTGTGGGACATAGAGCCAGTGTGCGATGCCATAAATTATGCAGTTTTAGCTTAACATAATTTTTTTTATATATAACTATAAACATGCACAAATTTAAATAAAAAAAACTTTATTTGCATTTTTTTCGAAATAACTTTTTTTGAACTGAGTAGCCACATAACTCAACGATAAGTCGTATCGAGATTGCGCTTGATTCATTTTGTTCATTATAAAGGTGGGCCAAAAGAAGTCATCCGATGTTCTTTGGCTCTAATTTTTTTTCTAAATGAAAAATTTCGATTCTGTTTTTTGATTATGTTTATTTGAACCTTTAGAATTTTATTGGTCAAGTCGAGAAGATGATATCGGTCAAATAGGCGCCGACACAATTGGTTGCCATACGAGCTCGTTTTATGGCATTTTTCGATGAGGCTCATTTCCACCTCAGCGGGTACGTGAACAAGCAAAACTATCGCTTCTTGGGCACCGAAAATCCACGAGTGATGCACGAGGAGCCATTGCACTCACTCAAAGTGACTGCATGGTGCGCTGTTCACGGTGGACGAGTCATCGGGCAATTTGATAGCCAAACAACATCGGATGACTTCTTTTGGCCCACCTTGTACTTTTTTCCTAACTTCATTTCCGGGGGAGGGTGCAGAACCGCACAAAAATGGTAATTTATGATTTTTGTTTTTAATTCGCGTAAAGACAAATTTTAATATTTCCGTTTGTTGTCCGTAGGGGACTTTCCCCGCGTAATTCCTGATAATATACATTTTTATTTTTTTCGATACGACCTTTCGTTCTTGAGTTAGTTTACCTACTCATTTTTATGAAGTAATTTTACGTACTCTGGGAGGGGAGGATAAAAATACATATACACATGAACAAGGACGGAAAGGGTGAGCAAAGTTGACAAATTGAAAAATGACAGAGCTACAGCAGTTTAAAAATTCGTATTTTTGTATGCTTCAACCAGGGATCCTACCTTAAGAGCATCAATCTACCGCTGCATGAATGTACACTTTCTCATGATGTTTATTCCTGGATTAACGTCCGAATCATAGTGGAAGCTAAAACGCTATGGCATCTAATAGCTTCTTTGTAGAAGGTAAATACAAGCTATCATGAGGAGCAATATATAATATATTGAAGGCACAGTGTCGTATTTTTAGGCGTTTCACTACAAGACCGTTTCCCAGAACATATTTTTTAGTTATGAAAATCATGAAAAAAAGTCGACGAATCCTGTGCACGCTAAGACCCAGTATTGCATATGAGTGCTTCTTATTTCGGCATAGTTCCTCAGGCAAGTCGCTGCTTTTTTATATATATTTTTAAGGTTATGTTTTATAAAGAACAACGCCAACATTTAAACGTTTAATTTTATTTTTAGCTTGACCATCGATTTTTTTAAATTATATTTTATATGATGTTTAATGTTTTTATATATATATATATATATATATATTCTTTATATAACCTAAAAAAACTACGGTCTACCAATATGAAAAATTTACGATGCTAATTTATTTTCCTTTCCATACATATTAGCTGAATTACCATAGCGTTTGCAAAACATTTTCCACCATCTACCTGAGACTTTATAACCAAATAAGTAAAACCAAACGGCTTTGTTTATAAGATGTTTTTAACAAAGCATCATTAAAGAGTATCAAGAAAGCTGCATATCTTTGCAGGGGATTTTTGACCTAAAATTAGCGTTAAAAAAAAGTTTTTTTTTTCATTATTTGATTCTTATATTTGACATGAACATGGGAGCTTATCTACTTGAAATCGAAAGTTACAAAAATATTCTCATATATATAAAAAAATATAAAAAATCAAGTGAATTGGATGGAGTTTTGTAGCACTTTGGGTAAATTAAAATAATTTAAGAATGTTTAGCATCAAATTTATTCCTAATAATTAGGATGCGGTGCTAATTTCATGACTGCACTTTATTTTATTAATGGCTCAAATACTATACAATTAAAATAAAATAATATATAAATAACGATACGATTGAAGCATTAAAATCAGTATCCTTCTGGCAACTACAGCAAATTATTATATGAATCTATGTTACATAAGTTTTTTACTCTTTTTTAACTCTAAAAAAATATGTCATCTTCCAATCAAATCCGCGTCGATGTATTCTACATGAAATTCACCCCAAATAAACCTCATTATTCATCGGTTGAACTAAAATGTACAACTCGCCGTAATCTTGGCGCTCAATTGCGTCATAACGCCAAGCTAAAACGTCAATCTGTCAACATGTACAATCCAATACTCTGGCTAAATCAGATGCTGCGCAAAGAACTACAGAAGAGTCCACTCGGAGCGATAATGGTCGTTTACTACTGGTCCATTGAGTCCGGTGTTCGTGATGCATTTATTGCCAACAATATTTTACTACCAAAGCTGACATTGATGCTGTTGCCCAACGAGGAATGCTGGTACGGAACAAATGCCATTAAAATATCCGAACTAACGGTAAATCTACATGAATCACGACCACGATCCAGAGCAATGCTACAAAATCAACAGATCAATAATTCTCCTGCAATGCCACAATCGTCTATACTGGAGGTAGCATGCAATGCTTTTCACAATTGTCGGCGTCGAGAGTGTCCGAATGCATGTGCAAAGTATACGGTTCCTTGTCGTCCACTTGACGAACAAAATAATCAATCTCTGAATAAGCGTCCACGAGAAATGGAACTTAGAGAAATACTCTCATACAAGGCTGGAATGATAACGGTTCGACATCCTCCGAGCAGGGTGCTTTTACGAGAAAATCTGAATTTGATTCGTGAGACAATCAAACCCCATACCATTATAGAAGAAATATAAATTGGTTTAGGATATAGACGAATTTAAAATTAAGGAAGAAGTATAAAGGTTTTAGGATATAGACGAACTTATAATAGTAGTAAAATTTATAGGAAAAAGAAAAAAGATTTAATATGATATAAGGTGGAGCTTACTTTCTTTAATCATACTTCATTTAAAACATCTTGTAAACAAAGACGGTTTCCTTATTTGTGTAAGATGTCGGAGATAGATTGTGGAAAAAGGGTATAATAAAACAATGTGGCAGTTGAACAATTTACAAGGAAAGGAAAATAAATTAGCTTTGTCAACTTTTAGGTATATTTTTGGGCTCTAGGGCTGGTCGTTTATTAAAAAAACTATTCTACAGAAAAAATGTTTTCTTTTTTTTTTTAATTAGTAACATAAAATAAAAATTACACAACTCGTGTCTACTAGAGTATTTATATTGCATTATTAAATAAAATTATTTTTTTTTTTATTATATATAGTGTGCTGGGAGTGTTGTCTGTCCCACCGCACTTACTTCAACATGAACTTTGCTTCTCGCTTTGACAATGCTGACAGCAGTGTTGCGGTTATATAAATCGACCTATAATAACAATGAATGATATGAATGATAATAACAATGCCGAAAGTGGTGATGCTTAAAATAATGTAATAGAAATTCAAAAAACAAATCAATTCTAAAAAAAAAAAATGTGACATACCAAAAATCGACCCCAGATAGGTAAGAATTTAATTTCTGGATAGAATTTCGAAGACATAACATTACATTACATTAAATCCGAGATTAAATCAGGTGTTCTTATACTGGTTGTCGCAAAACGTTTGTAGATTTCATTGGACAACATAATATGTATGTATACAAAAAATCATATGTATAAACGAACGCACTATTCGCGAAAAAACGAACGCACTATCCGAAAAAACTATCTAGTTCAGTGGTAAAATTATTCTCTTTCTTCTTGTATTCTTTCTTATTAGGGCAACCAAAAAGAAGCGTAAACAGTAAGGCAGAAATATGTTTCATAAAAAATATATATATTTAAGACCTTATTTTAGCGTAAATGCTTATTTTGTATTTTTCAGCTTACTTTAGAATAAACACTATTTTTTAGTTCTTTAATCGTTGGTGACAAAAACACTGTTACTTACTACGCAACTGTCCAATATGATCCCAAATCGTCGATATTAAAATCGAAATTTGATTTTTCGTCAACCACCTGTTGGCGAACAATCTGTTGGCAGTGGAACAAGCAGGAAATTAATAATTACCTGAAATTGACCAGTTTGCTGTCCATTCCACAGTACTTTGATCTAAATATCTATACATTGTCACGTCAGGAGGCTTATTTCTATGCGCATCTTGATAAAATAGTTAGGTTTATGTTTGTGCAAACTGATGACGATGTCATGGATTACGGCGCTGCGACGTGGCCCGTTCGAATATATTATATTATATATATTATTGATTTGTGCGTAAATCGGTAGAAAGAAGTAGTGGCTAAACCTTATTAGAGGTTATAATTTTAAATCTGTGTCGTGGAGTCCTAATTATCTAGATAACTATTGCGAAAGCTAAGCATTTAAAGATACTTCGAATGATCTCGAGCACCATTTGTGATATATGACTGCCTTTAAGGAACTTGTGCGTCACGGCAAGACGATGCTCATTCAATCTGCAGTGCGTAAATTTTAATTACTAAATTACAATTTGTCAGTAATAGACTAAACACCTGTTTTGCCGAAACACTATATTAACGAATCACCAAATGGTGCCCTATGTCTCAAATAGGGATTTCAGAATATAATATATAATATATATAAATTACAATTTAATATATGAAAACCTTTTTTTCTCTAATTTATTAGGCGTACAAACCGATTACTATTATTCACGTTTTCCGATCAGCTGGTTAACACAAATTTGGTGTTTTAAAATCTCGTTTACATTGCCTTCACTGATCTGCTAAATGAATTTAAATGAAAAAATAATTTAAAATAAACAAAAAAAAATGTCGCCTCTTATACAGTTATTATTGTCGTTATCTACAGCTAGAGGCGCTGTTGTTCAAATCGGGCAATACCGATTTGCCATTTGTCAATTTGAAAAAAAGAGATCCAAATGCGGAGGTGCTATATGAGGAGGATCCCGTTTGGAACGGATATAGATCTGTTTTCTAAGCCGATCTGGATCCGTTCTACAGAGATCGACATGGTAGGACTTTAAATGTGTTCATACGTTAAACAGTTAGATGGCGACACCAAAAGACAGCAGGTGTCAAATATTGGCAGCTCGGCGCATGCTATCATTGAGCAACGTTTACGTCGCCTTCAGTATTCAGTTTTGTAATTGTATTATTATATGTGATTATTTGACGCAATCGTTGCGATTTTAATTTTACGCTTTGACTTTTTGAGAAAGTGAATATACAGATTGTCATATGAAGCAACTATTTTAAACGCACTTCCTATGTATTGTGTATAAAAACAGAGAGTGCGTTCCGAAATAATTGCTTCATTTGAGTAGCTAGCGATTGAAAAATTCATAGAATCGCTACCCAGAGTACATTTTGCATTTTTATTACGCTGTTTTTTGTTTCAGAACATACCTAAGGCTACACAAACGGTTTATGAAATTAATGGAATATATGCAAGAATTTCCAGTTTTTAAAACGGATGGATGTGTTCTTTATTGCAATTTATGCAAGAAGTAAGTGTCTGCTGATAAAAAGTCAAACGTTAAGCAGCATTTAGTAACACTAGGTCTCCACGAGTCTCGTGGAGACAGCAAAAAGGCAGCACATAAATTATATCTACGAACATGTCCTGGCTTTATGTCTTGTCAGTTTTATGTCTAGCAACCGACTTTTTTTACGTTTCAGTTTTTCAGTACATAATATTCACATGAAAAATATGTCTTAAATTTTCATTTAAATCAAGTATTAAGGTTAAAACTAAAGAATTACAGATTGTTAAATTGTTAATTAAAATTAATATATAATAGGTCAATTGAAAAGTCCCCGGCCTGACACATAGATGGCGGTATTAGAATTAAATTCATATAATCTTTAGTTAGCCCTAACCTTCAAAAGACACGTGTATACTCGTACATTTGACAGAGGTTGCAAAATAATTTTGAATGACCGTAAATTGAAATTAAATGAATTAGCAGGCATTCTATAGATATTAACTGAACGTGTACATCATATCATTCATTCACTAATATTTTGGTATTAGAAAGCTCTGTGCAAAGTGGGTGCCGCGCGTGCTCACTTTTGACCAAAAACAACGACGAGTTGATGATTCGGAGCAGTGTTTTGAGATGATCAAGCGTAATGAACCCGAGTTTTTGCGTCGATATGTGACAATGGATGAAACATGACTCCATCATTTCACTCCGAAGTCCAATCGACAGTCATCCGAGTGGACTGCACACGATGAGCCCGCTCCAAATCGTGGAAAAATGCAACAGTCGGCTGACAAGGTTATGGCGTCTGTATTATGGGATGCGCATGAAATAATTTGGATTGACTACCTTGAAAAAGGAAGGACCATCAACATCGACTATTACATAGCGTTATTGGACCGTTTGCAGGACGAAATCGCTAAAAAAGGAAGGAAAAAGCAAACTAACTGAACTTAATAGCGAACTGAAGTTAATGAACAACCGTTTCTAAGCCAAGTGCCCGGTGCCGGTGGTTTTAAGGATTCTCAATGTGCTGTAGATTTGTGTATTTCTTGGTATAAAATACGCTATAACAAAAAGAAAATATTTTGCTATTTTTATCGCATGCTGCACCGTATATGGTGTGGGACGGGCAATTGAAATATTCTACTCAATAGACTCATTGACTCCACTGAGTATCCAATATCCAGGCACCATCAAGAGTACGCTTTAAATACGCACAAAATACATCTGATATAAAAACGTATCTCGATCAAACCGACGTTCTTTTCTGTTCCATAATTTAAGTGAAATTTTCGTAATTCAATAATTATAAACTAATATAATAATACGTACTAATTTATATATATATATATTTATCACCATGAACGATTTTTTAAATAAGTTAATTAAAAAATCTTTTTTTAGCTGTTGTTGGATCGTATCGGTGTAAGCTTTTTATAAACATATTGGTTCTGTTTATTTTGTTTTATTTTTTTATATTGATTTCCTGCATTAATTTCACATATTATTTTGCTGGAGAATCGAAAAGAGATGACATTATAAAATTTCACATATGAGAGAAAAAGACAAATATAATTGTTTTTTTTTTCTCATTATGGTCAAATTATATGGATATGTTTGACATATGTCAAACAAATAATGATTGAATTTGTGCATCTCTGAAATTGTTAATTTGTAATTAAAATATAAACATGAAATCCATGGATTGGAAATTCAACTATGGCAGCAAAATTATGAAGGGACTGATTTTTCTCCCTCTCGCATTAATGCAAAATATGCACTGCTTTTACTAGTAAAATCTAACAGTGAAAATAATGACACAAAAGTTGAAACCGAACGCTTAAAAGTACTACAAAAGGAGACGACATTTTCAATAAAAAAACTCGAGTAAATTCAGTTTGCGCTCGGAAATAGATCGGTTATATCGCTTCACACCGACACAGATCGGTTTGCCAACATTTCATTTCACATGTTGGCAGAATAAAATGATTTTAGAAAATAATTCGAAAATAGCTCGAATTTAATAATTACTTTATTTATTTTTGTTTAATATTAACTTTGAGAAATTGGTTTGCGCTCGAAAATCGATCGATTTCTTAAAAATCGGAATTCAGATTTGACTGATCCATGCGAATAATAACTTAAATTCTATATCATGGATCCATATTAAGGTCAAATAAATAAACTCACCGAAAACATATTGAAGTATTCCCGTATTCACTCGAATCAGTAGAAAAGTTCGGATGTTGACCTTTAATCAACTATATACAATTGGAAGGTCCGGAGGTCCGTAAATATTGTTCACTAAAGTAATAGTTTTTTCCTTACTTATATTTATTATGTCACTGCATTTGTATAAAAAAAATATTAACCGCTTGTGGGCATGATAAAGGATGATCGAAGAAAAAAAAAACACAAAGAGAATTAGCGTTCGATTGTTTGAATTAAAGACTCATGCACGCGCAACACATTGCAACTCCACCCACACGGATCTCTCGGGCGTCGCGTTTTCTCCGCGTGTGCAATCAGCATGACTTATAAGCTATATATTGTATACTAGTTATATTCATGTGGTAAATATCACGAGCATTCCTTCGGGTGCATTGATTCTTAGCCATTTGTATTTTATATTTTCTTGTTTTTGATTATTCATCGTGTAATAACTTACAACTTGTTTGAATATAAGACATATATTTATTCGTACAATTTGTATAAGTTATTTATCGAAAAAGTGGACTCCTTAGGCCAGCCAAGAGCAACAGCCAGTCACAAGAAAAACTTAAAGCCGCAAACCGGGTCTGAAGGTGAATGCAATGTGTGCACGCTGAGGTTATAATACACAGCTTTCAAGGCATGTTACTTTGGAGCATAATTTCAAAATAAATTGTATGTGTGTGCGTGAGTGAGTGCACTTAAGTCACATACGAGTTTGTCGTATAATAATTACGTGCACATGTTATTGTCATAAAGGTGCATTTTAGTGCATTCAAGACAGACAATATAAGTACGCACGGTTAAATTGTCTGTCGAGTACACTTGAGGCAAATGGCTCGCACCATCTCAGAAGAAAGTGAACGCATGTATTACGCAACACACTCACACACACACACAACTCTTCTTTTAAGTTTTATATATGTGCGTATTTTTGTATTTGGCATGGTAATTATATTAATCGTGTTGCTCGGTTTTGACCGCACAAAACAAATATCTCAGTTCAATTTCTTCGATCACCAATTAAACGTCCACTTCAGATATAATTAACACTTAAAAACGAAATCAATTTGAATTTGATTAGCATCACAATGAAATCACGAAATCACGAACACAAATAAACCGCACACACACACTTAAAGAAGAAAACAAAATCGAAAATCGAACCACTTTCATTTTTTAAGCTTAACATTTCATCGCGATCATATCCGCGCACACAATTTAATAATAGTTGTAACGTCTTTTGTTGGTGTTCGCGGTATTCTTTCACTATACACGATATATGTTGGTATGTGTGTATATTTGGCAATATAATTGCATTTTCTAGAAATCTCAGAAATTCATATAGTGTGCGTGAACGCAATGTCTTTTGTATAAATGTGATAAAATGAATATACTGAACAGAAGTTTTGAATTACCCGCGTAAAAGTTCAAACTATATGACACGTAATTTAATTTAAAAAAAAATTCTCGTACGAACTATATTTTACGATGCGTACTCCGCGGGTTCTTGTGAAACAATGTTAATCCAAGAGTAGCCACCGATGCACTGCTGAAATTAATGGTATTTTTGGGACGGTGTGGTGGCGTGGAGATGGATACGGGTACACGCGGGCATATGGAACTTTCTATGGCGAATAGTAACGACGACGGTATCGTCGACGACGACGATGGAGTGTGGTCACTCACAGATTGTGGAGGGGAATCTGACGCGCTCTGTGTTCAAGGTGCGGTGTACGTTATGTAGCTGCATTCTGTGTGTATACCTGTGCTGTGCTGCCGTGTTATAATGGTTGTTTGGTGTGCATGTTAACACGGAGCTAAAAGAGCCAGAGAATCGGAATTATTATTACACACACTCGATAAACGACGAGCCAGGCTTACTAATCTGAGTCCTGGTTGCTCGCTGTCCGTGTTTGTGCATAAATATGTGTATACATATATATACATAAAAGGTACTCGTTTTATAGTTTACCTGTGTTCGCTTGCTATAGGAACAGTCAAACTTGGCAATCGAAAGTTGCGGTTTCGTGCATTTCTATTTAATCTATATAGAATATAAGCTCGGCTTATTGCGGATGCAGTTTCGAGCTGGTGAATGAATGATCAAACTTCAAGCTAATAAGACCTATATTAAACAAAAGAGCGTGTTAATTATGGAAAACTAATATAACTGTACTGCAGTTGGATATAACTTTGAAATAAGTAAATAATAAGATAAATCTTTGATTACTCGTTAATATTCTATTATAGAATTGTGTTATATGACATATTTATATTAGTTTTCTATAGAAAAAAACGTCAACGAATCGTTTTCTATAGAAAAAACGTCAACGAATCTTTTTCTATAGAAAAAAACGTCAACGAATCGTTTTCTATAGAAAAAAACGTCAACGAATCGTTTTCTATAGAAAAAAACGTCAACGAATCGTTTTCTATAGAAAAAAA
>JANSTU010003901.1:0-17937 GCA_027564075.1 Bolitophila hybrida
AATAAGTGTATGATGGCGTTGATGATTCACGATTCCGAATATAAATAGCAAGATAGATCTCGGTGCATGGAGATATCGCCCTGCAAAGTTGCTAGAGTCGCGTCAGTTCAAATTAGGACTCCTCACCATCAGGGAGGTGTTGTTAGTGTTCGAGCAAAAGTAGTTCCAATAGGAGTAGCACAGTACAAAAAGTACATTAGCATGACCTGACCAGTCGTGTGAACCCGTAATGGTCATTGAATTCGTTGTGCGGAATCGCAGACTGGCCCAATGTCCCACAAGAGATTGCAGGATCCAATGAGATCAGAGATAATTTAAATACCTTTAAATCTATTACTTAACCATATGAGTTTATTCTAACTCAAGTTATGTTCAATAATGTGGGACTACGTTCCACGATTGCCATAGTTTAGCGGGGAAAAAATAGTGGGATATGATGATATGATTAAAATATATTAATGGCTGCAGTATTTTTCTACAGCACTTTCAAATTTTACTTTGAAACAATTCTCAAAACAATCAAAGACATTTTTGGTTTAACAAAAAAAACAGATAAAATTAAACTAGCTTAACTAACTTCGTTTTATTTTGTATTTACATATTGTATCGCATTCAACCAAATGAGTCTCTTATTGAATATGATTAATATAAATTAAACTTTTTGTTTATATGTTTTCATCTATACAAAATACCTAATACTATATATAACTTATAATTATAAGTATAATGTATCAATAAATTCGAAATTTATTTTATATCTTCTAAATACTTACAATTTCTATATCCTGGCTAGATAAAATGTAATTTACAGGTTTATATACATTGCTTTATCTCTAAATTCTATTAATAGATTAAGAAATTGAATTTTTATTTGATAGTATGTTAATTTTAATGATATAACTTAAATTTAGAAAAAAATAATGGTTTATTGTCGCAAATTGTCTTCGCATATAGAACTATTAACTAACTCCGATTATGTAAGGTAGTTCTTTGGGTCACCTATGATATCTACATCACTTTCATCGTCTGTGCTCTCGTCACCAGACTTCAGTATCAAGTCCTCCGAAGAAGTG
Organism: Bolitophila hybrida; assembly: GCA_027564075.1. NCBI lineage: Eukaryota > Metazoa > Arthropoda > Insecta > Diptera > Mycetophilidae > Bolitophila > Bolitophila hybrida. Next base: position 1,074 of record JANSTU010003901.1, read on the forward strand.
CTCCGTACCATTGCCATGGACTTGTTGTTCATCGATGAGTACAGGGAGAAAGCACGCTCTGTGTCCTGAGTTCCGAGCAGGTTCACTGATGCGCTGGTGTTCTGTTTGGAGTCGGTTCGCGAAAAGTCTACCGGTTCTGAAAATAATAATTTAATTAATTAATTATACAATGAAATGAAATCAACAAGTTCTAGATAATTTATGACATTGCATAAATGGAATAAACTCGGGAATATCATAAATGGCCACCAGCTGTAGCACTGATACATATATAGTTTAATATGATCAATTAGCAGTAGAAAATTTATTTGAATTCCATTTGAGTTGATTGCATTAAATCGCCGTCTTTAGAGTGCACACGCACTTGGCGAACAAACCACTTTTGAAAGGTCCATTAAATTACATAATTAGGGGAAGAAGTTTACTTTGAAAACTTTGTATTCGTAAGGTATGGAAGTGTGTGTGCGGACGCTTGTCGTATATTGAACGTCTTAGAAGAAAACTTGTGCTTTTAAGATGATTTAATAAGTATATAATATAGATAGAATAGACATATTGTATGTGCTTCGTTATGTTCGAGTATTTATGTATAAATAATTATATATAGACAATTTTATAACAAAGTTTTAATAACCCTTTGGACTTGGTAATCTCATGAAAACATATAGGAAACTCAATAATCTTACCTGAAGTAACATCCCGTCGGCGCAATTGCTTTTTGTGCTTCATTCGTCGGTTCTGAAACCAGGTTTTTACTTGGGTTTCACTTAGTCCAAGGGCCGAGGCTAGTTCGACGCGCTCGGGTGTCGACAGATATCTGCTTGATTATAAAATAAATAAATACATTCATACCATATAAAGCAATATTAAATTCTTCTCGCAAACTCACCTTTGTGCCTCAAATCGCTTTTCGAGTCCGGTTAGCTGAGGATCGCTGAACACAGTTCGTGCTTTGCGTCGCCGACAGTGTCGCAAAGATCCCATAGTCATTCCCATCGCCAGTTCTGGTACAGGACATCCTCCGCCAGAGAAAAGGTGACCACCACCAAATAAACCTGTATTCATTTTGATCAGTAAATTGGTGTGCAGAGAAAGTTTTGCAAACACCCGCCACTAAATCAATTATTTTAAAATTATAATTGACCGGTGATAATGAGGCTGACCGAACGCAAAACTTTCAATTTGATTCAATTTACACTTGCCCAACGACGAGCTTGTTATATAAGTATATGTATATGTGTTATATGTAAGAAAATAGGAAAATTACATACCTTGGGACAGAAAGTAGGGATCGACACTTTTGTAGGCGCCGGACGGTGTCAGATAGGCACCCAATGCCATTTGAAGGTACCCAGACGTGTCGCCATACGGATTCGAAGCGTAAATCATACTTGGCGAAGAGGCGGAAAAATGCGGATTGGCGGATGGAGTTGAGGCTAGCCGATCGTGTAGTTTATATCTAAAATTTAATAGGATTGTTTTAAAATTATTTTGTTAACTAATTATATATTTTAAATACATTATTTTATAAGTAGACGTATATACCCTGTCAATAAACAATTTTTCATTTCACATTACAAATTTTCTGTTAAAATGGGCGATTCAATTGAAAACCAGACACTTCAGGTACCGTCACTCATTTCAGTATCATCGGGTGTCTGTGACTGCGAAACAATCAAAGAATTCACTGCAGGACCAGTCAGACTGGTACAAGACCACTTCGGCTTTATTCTAAACAAAGCGACCGGTCAAAAGGAAAGTGTTTATCGTTTCACATGGACCACAGAGAATAATATGAGTGTTAGTGTGATGACCTACGGAGCGACTGTAATGAGCATTGAGGTACCGGATCGAGATGGAGTGTGTGAGGACATTGTTCTGGGATTCGATAAACTCGACGATTACGTACATTATGCTGACTACAAATTCGGTGCTGTACTTGGCCGAGTTGCCGGCTTAACAGCAGAAGCAGAGTTTAATATCAAAAAATGTGAGTATGTAAATTTGTCTGCGAATTACATGGGTAAACACCATCTAGACGGCGGATTCTTTGGATTTTCTACGGTTAATTGGACTGCGTATATCGATGGTGTTAACTTGATTCTTACATATGTTTCACCAGCTGGCGAAGAAGGTTATGAAGGAACATTGATTACACAGATCAAGTACACTGTATCCAAAGAGAATACTTTGAATATTTCGTTTTATGCCGCCACAACGGCTGTTACTCCCATTAATCTGGCTAGCCGGGTATATTTCAATCTTGCCGGCCATTCTGCAGGTCATGAAGAGTTATACAAGCATGTTTTTCATCTGAATGCCTCGAAATATATTGAAACAAATGACGATAAGATTCCTACAGGAAATGTATTGCACGTTGGTGAAACAAATAACGATTTACGTGTGCCAATAGAGTTTGGAACAGCTCTAATGCGCATGCCTGACTCTGTAGGTCTGAACGAAACTTTTTTTGTGGACAAACCAAAGCATGAAACATCAGAAATTACTTTTGTATCACGTGTCATTCATCCAGAATCAGGGCGAGTCATAGAACTGTATACTAATCAGCGCTGCTTTGAATTGTCTTCGTGTAACCATTTTCCAGATATTGACGGAAATATTAGCCCTACGGCAAAGGACTACTTGACGGATAGAACCAATTCAACGATATGTTACGTTGATTCACAGCCATCGATACAATTGTCTGAAGAAGAAACTTTTATTAATGAAGAAAACACAGAACTTCAAAAACAATCTAATGATATTGAAAAAGAAAAAATTACAAAAATATTCAATGATATTCTGGCACTGAAAAAGTCCGATGCTTCGATTGATACGATTGCTCTGACCGAAGCTAAGCGTCTGATTAACAACATTTGTGCTAATCTCGGGAATTTCGATGAACCGATGGGTGCTGAAGAGGAAATGGTTGAAGCAGAGCCAGAGCAGGTGATTTGGCCGATATTCGGCAAATCAGAAGCAATGTATCGAAAACACGGATGTTTCTATATGCAAACACAAAATTTCCCGGATGCCGTACACCACCGCCGACGTTACGAGGACATTTTATTACGACCAAACCAGCACTACCGACACGAAATTATGTACAAATTTGGATTGCACATGGGCGGTGTAAAACCGATCACCGATAAAACCGATTCAGATATGTTATATATATCTAAGGAATATAATTTAAATGTTAGTTCTGAAGTAGATCAGTAAAGTATATGCGTTCATGCGATATAACCATATCAGATGAATTTAAATAATAAAAATCTCATACCGTTCGTTCTGTAGCATTTTTCTGTAATCCTCTTCATTGGCGTGTAACACTGAAATCACTTCTGTGCTCTTCGTTGAGCTTTTATTATTATTATTATTATTAATCACTGAACTCTCACTAGCACTACTGGTAAATCCGCTTTTACCGACAACGATGCCGTTTCGGGGTGCTTGATGATGGTGCTGGTACAGAATATCCTCAATAAGAAACGGTGTTTTTGCAGCATATGTATTCGTCGCCTGACTGGAAAACTTGTTACTTTCACTTGCGCCGAACTGATGAAAATCGTTTTTCGACATACTCTTAGAATTTCACACGCGATTAATTTTACAATACTTTAATATAAATAAAATACAACGTTAAATTAAATAATCTAATGCGGACAGTTCTTCTTTCGATCCAAACCACAAAAGTCAACCATCCGGATCGACCGAGAAGAGATTTATGAGCTCAAAGGCACACACAACGTTCTGATCCTTGCGAAGACAACGATATTGCAAATATATAAGGGAGCTTTTGTGCAAAGAACACACCCCCATGTTTCGTATAGCACATATATACTTGCGACAAGTTTACAGTTGTTGCAATATATACGCGTGTCGTGCTTATATACTCAGGGTTTATGTATAATATATATATATATATATATACATATATATATATATATATATATAGGTTTTTTTCTGACGAGAAGAGAGGGTATAAGGGAGCTTTATATATACATAAAATATAAATGTAAATAATGTATACGTATACCGTTTTCCTATGATAAACTGATGTGGCGCACAGGTTACGGTAACTCATTTTCAAATAATGGAATTCTACTGTATTTATAAATACAAATTATACAGTAATTTAACAAGTATTATACACCACAAAGAATTACAGATATTTCCGATATTTATTTTATAAAATAATTTAATTCGAAAAATATGAAAAATATGAAAAATACGAAAATAGTAACTATATAGTATATAAAATAACTATTCAAATAATGCTAAATTTTAATGCAGAAATCTTTAAAAATATATATACTCATACGGTTTCGTAAATTTCCTCTGAAAATAACATTACACATCATGTTTTATATTCATACATATTACTTATATTTTTAATATCTGAATGCGTGATATAATACTGCAAATATCTTAACAAACATAATTGCTGATAAAATTTAATCAAAATTTTAAAATACCACTAAAATAAAAATATCAAATTTAATAAAAATAATAATGTTAGCCATGGGGTACACCCTCTATCCGCCATTCCCAAGGGCTGTCTTCCCCAAGACTGATTCATAGGGTATTTTTTAATGTAAATTATTTAATGTAAATTATGTTATGTAACTTATTTTATGTAAATTGTTTTATGTAAATAGTTATTATGATTTTTTTTATGTAAGTTGTTTATGTACATTTTTATTATGAAAATTGATTTTTAAGTAAATTGTTTTATGTGAATAATCCGCGAGAGTTTACCACTTTCCAGTGATTGTATGCAGTGTCTCGATCAACAACTGCTGTTGTAAACCAAGGAGATTGATTGAGTTTGACGAGATCTTAATGTAACTATGGCATCATGTTTATTAGGTAAACCCAGTAAAGCATCAGATATGAAATGATTCATATAATTTATTTTGTTAGTATTAATCAAATCAAGACTAAATAACTTATTAAACCAAGAGATCGGGATTAATCGATGAATAAAACGTCTAAATGCTGATAATATACGGAAGAAAAATATATTTTATATAATTCTATTTTTTTTGTATTAATTAAAACAATCTTTTTAAATTCAAATAAATTTGCTTTTTTTGCGAGATTTTGAAATTCGGGATTTTGTAATGCGGGAATTTGGATTGCGGGATTTGAAATTCGGGATTTTGAAACTCTCGGGATTATAATATATTACAATAAACACTAACAATAGTTTTACGTTTAGAATTATAATTAGGTTTAATGTTTGTTATTTACTTGGCTCAAAAATAAACGCATTAAAAAAATAATTATATTTTCAATTTTACTTTAATAAATTTAAATATTTTTATAAATGCAATTCTAAAAAAAACAAAAAAAATCTAAAAATCTAAATCGCCTGTTTAATAAACATACGTTAACAAACATTAACTTTTCTTAAATTGTATTACGAAATTAAAAATTTTATTTCTGTACTTTTGATCATACAAATCATAAATTTTTAACAAGTCAATGCCGCGATCGACGAACATTTTCAAACAAGTAAGTAGATGGTTTTAACGTTCGTCGTCACGTAACATTTGTCAGTCAAAATTAAATTAAATAGAATTAAGCGAAAGCATCACGGAATCTTCCGATGAAGCCAAACGTTTTAAAAACGTGTATTAAACTCTCATTTATTTCTTTGTTATATCATAATAATATTTTTATTTATATTCAAAAAGGTGTTGTGTTGTGTCATAATATGGTACTACTTTTCCAGGGATCTAATTTGCCTTATCCAACGATAGATTTCAATATGTATAGATACATATACATAAAACTTCCATATTTAAAGAAGTTGTCGTTAACAGCGTTCGTGGATGTACCCTTTTTTGAGGTAATTGTAATTTTATTAACTAGTACAACATGTCTAGAATATTCTCCCGAAATTTGAAATCGATCGGAGTGAAATTATAAGAGACACAGCCTTCGGAATCTCGGATTCATGGTGCGCTTGGCAGCGTTCTTTGGCTATGAATACTCATTCATCATTCGAACACGATTATGTTCCATTACCAAATGACGTTTTTATCAAGCCCATTTATGAAGAACTCAGCAAGGAAGAGCTTTTGGACCATTGCGTTAGTGGCTTTACGCAAAATAATAATGAATGTTGGAACCAGTTAATTTGGAAAATGACTTCAAAAAAACTTCCTGCTGGTTCGAAAATAGTCTGAAAATTGCTGCATTTTTCGCTAGTGGACCTTTAACGAGCTATATTGCTTTTTATGCACGGTATATACATGAAAATCGGATACTCAGTAAAAGAAAATCTTCGTTTTTTAATTAATTAATCAACAATTTCAAGGGGTAACCGTTAAGTTAGCCAAGTTCGCTTGTGTTAAGACGCATTTTCATTGCGATGATAAGATGATCTCACCTCTGTTAATTATTGTGAACAATGCACAAATACTCGTACTGCTTGTTGGCAACGCAGGGTTTTTTGATATGAGTCTGTACCCTCGTTAAGATAATCTTTGGTCTTGTTGACCACGGTCAGCTGCGATAACTAAATGTGTTTATGGCCAAGTTATTTTTCTTGGACCGCTTAACAATTATTCCCTAACTTCCAATGGTGAGAAATAAGCTTCTCCTCCCATGCCTGTACTTAACATAGGGAATAACGAGTCCACTTTAACGAGTTATATTTTGATATTGTCTGCTCCGACTGCTTTGATGGAGACTATGTTATAGCATGAGATACTCGAGGGTCTTGTGGATATTGGTAATGGTGCGCACATTTCATGCATACATACTCGTTTCTCTCTCCACCTCTATATAGTGTGTGTTTTTATATATTTTTTTTGTGTTCTATGTATTTGTGTGTATTGTTTTGTGATTTCTATATTTTTTTTTTCGAAAATAATAATAACTTAATAAAAAAAATCTAAGAATTTCTAGATTTTTAGCAATTATTTATAGAAAGTTAATATGATTTTATACCATCCAGCAAAACGCTTACCTACAACAAAACTTAAGTCGGTGGTGTGTCTCAATATTGTATTGTGTTCGCTGAAAATTTTTGGTAGCGTGTGTAGAGTCTGCTACAGTCCAAAACTCAGAAGAATAAAGTCCATCTCCCCTTATCATGTAGTTTTTTTAACCAGTCTCTGTCTTTGTCATCAAACATATTCACATATTAGAACTAGAATAATAACCAGATACCTCATCTCTTAACCTTTAGAATTTTTAGAGATTTAATAGAGATTCCGTACTTCGGTGTTCTTTTTGTACTTTTCTCCACAACATTTTTCCAAAGTGAAAGGAACACCGTTTCACGATTGCTTTTAGGAAAACACATTTGGCTGAAAATACTTGACTTCTCAAAATCGAAAGATTTAAAAGTGCCGTCCATTATCCAACAAGTGGCTTCTAACACAATTTTAAGGAAAACCAAAAATTATATAGTTTTCGATATTCACATAGCTTTTAGACAAAACAAATAAAAAACAAAACAATTTCCAAATTCCGAAAATGATCCGGAATTAAAATGTCATAAAGTGAATTTGGTTCTTTCTAATTCCTTCTATTTTTTTTTCTAATACGATGAATTGTATTTTGAGCATTTATTTATATCATATAAAAAAATGCTAAAACAAAAGTAATTCCGTTTTCACACCGTTTGGTTTTGAAAACTCACCTTTTTAGTTAAATAAAAAATAAAAGAATTCCAAGTTCGTCTACATATTTACTTATTTTATAACATATAAAAAATGTCTACAAGAAAAGTCTTACCGTTTTCTCACAGTTTGGTTTATAAAATACACCAAAAAAAATACACTGATTATTAAGTATAGGAGCGTGTATTTTCTGTGGGTTTGCAAAAACGGAATTTCTGACTATTTATGAGGGTTGCGACCATATGCACTTGACATTGTTTCGACGTTATTATTTGTTGCAAATAAATCATGTTCATGGGCCACTGCTGGTTCATACGAATGTACATTTGTAACCTTTATTACATTATGGCTTCCATTGATAAGTTGATAGTTGTTAATACCCGACTTTTAGAATTACATTTTATTCGCTTAGCGAATTAAATTAACCTTTTTTTTGGAAATAATTAAAATAATTATTTTATAGGAATAGGTCCTTCCTTCCTTAAAACTCACAGACTATTTTTTCTATAAACTAGCGGTACCAAGTTTTTTTCACTCAAAGCGATTGTAATACCATTCCAAATAAATATTTATATGTGCTTTTGCTTTGTTCTATTTTGCATGTATGCGTTGTATGGGGTTCGTGCAATAAGCCATACGAAAATAGTGCTAGGATTAAAATCATCTCTATGACTCTATGTAATTAAAATTCATCTTCTTGAATTCTTTTTTTTTATAGATGAATTTCATATTAACTTTATATTAAAATAAACTGACTTTTATCAAATACAATTGAAATCCAGCATATTCAAAAACAGAATTGGTATTAAGAGTTTTTTAAGCATATTGTTGCATAATTTCTTCATATTTTTTTACATGTGTACCATTACACGTCTGTACACGTATGCATTATATGCAATAGCGCCTATCTGCAAAAAAAGATCATATAGAAAAATTTGAATATAACCACCTGAATTAATTTTGTTCTTATCGATTACGACTTTTGAATTTTTGTCACTGACTGAATTCTTCTCAAGTTCATTTTCGTCAATGGATCCCATCCAGAGAGGGCTAACTACCATAGTTTATGGTGAAGTGAAACCTCCTCTCAGATATAATACATTCAGAAGTTCTTGAAGCACAACAAATTACACAGCAGTTGGTCTTTAAATATTTTCTTTTTTTAATTTCTTTTTGGGTGGTTTTCGCAAACAATTTAAATTATTAAATTATTTTAATTTTTACTTACATAAATGTATACACATTTCACACAATCACACAATCTCTCATAGACAATAGATAATCCTCTTTTTTATTAAACGATTTCAATGTTTGTTTTATATATTCTGTATTACTTGAAACTACAGCAAAGAAAGAAGATTGTTTTCAAAAACTCGTTCTGAACACGGAAACGCAAGCCAAAATTAAATTCGTAGGTGTTCCTTTTTTTAAATATTTTAGTGTTATTTAAAAAATATGCAAAAACTAATTTTCAACGCACAGAAAACACCAGTGACGCCACCACAGTCACAAGGTTAATTTGCATTTCAATTCACCTCAATTAGCCCACCAAATAAATATGTGACTACCCGCTTGTAGTACCGCACGTTTTATGCACGTTAAAACTGTATGTATTCGAATAATGAATATATGTATATATATATATATGTATATATATAATTTTGTATATATGTATACATATTATATGCTAAAATCATATTATGAAATACGAGCATATTATATGAAATATTCACAAACATGTTCGGCACAAATTGCCACATAATGAAGAAAATCTGCGGCAGTAGTTTGGGATGAATGTAGCTTGTTAAATTTTTATCAATTGAATCCGAACCGTATTTATCAGCTCAATATTGTCCCCAAAAGCTCTGCATAGGGTATTGTATATAATATATGTATGTATATATCATATATATAATCAAATATAAATACGTTAATGCTATGTATATATATATATGTTTTCCATTTCCACGAGCAAGCATCATGCCAGCATGGATATTCCGTATTCATCCCTTATATACAACATTTTGAACTGGCGTGATTGGTCGAGACTAGCTCGAATGGGCGTTACCAGTTTCAAGCTGTGTATTTTATTATACGAGTATATATATATATGTGTAGGAATTTCTGTTTTAGCATTTATTCGACTTGCCGGGTAGTTCAGCACATTTATAACAAACGAGTATACAGGATCGTGGTATGGCTTTCACATGAAACACAGGTTACCTATTTTGTATACCATTAATGAGTGATCATTAAAATATTTTCATTAAATTTTCTTTTTGCATAACAAGTTGTGTATAAAATGTATGTAAAAATGTACATACTATAAAATTTGTATTTGACAAGAGAGGTCTAATTACTAATAATGATGAACGTAAACAAATCAGAACTGTTTAGATACAAAATATGTATATTGTATATGTATAGATATTTTTCATTAAATCTTCAGATTTAGAACATAATTATTATTATGTATATTACGTAAGCAGCTGTGTGGAGTATGGCCATATTTTGGATACCAGCTTACAATATCAGATGCAGTGTTATTCTATGAAATTTTCAATACGACGCCGACGGAAGAGCTATGCCAAGCCAACATTACTCATCAACATGGTAACCGATAATAAGTAAATGTATTTTTTTCGGAGACGTCGTATATTTTTATTTTCTTTAAATAAATAAAAAAAACAGAAGGCAAAACACTGAAGAAACAGCGGATTGGATTAATTAATAAAAAAATCCAATTTATTTTGTTTGTCAAAATAAATGTATATATTAAAAGTTTAAAAATTACTGCAAATAAATAAAGATATATAAATAGTAAAATTTAATAGGATTCATTATTCTTAGGTTTCATTAATGTGCTCTGTATTGTTTGATGATTTGCAGATAATACATATTCCCTAGGATTGTTTTCCCTGGGCGTGATTCAAAAAGTAGGCTAAATTAAAAAAAATAACTTTTACATATCACATTAAATTAATTGGTAAGATTTTTTTAATTGTTACGTGTGCAGAAATAAATTTGACAGAGGGCAATTTTGATTATTTTGGAATGCAAAATTAAAATATGCGGTGTGCATAATTGAATTTATTGGTAACCTATATAAGAACATGTTTGTTTCATCGATGCCGTCTTCCAATTCGTCCTTGTGTTTCGGTTGAGCACCAAACATCTGTCTCTGTGAAAATGTAAACACCAACTGAGATAAACTACGAATTTCATCTCAAATCTAACAGATATGCACCTTAAAAAGTGCAATAAACCCTATATGGCTTAATTCAATTTTTATTCATATGGATTTTTACACATTTAAAAGTGCAAGAAGTCCGATGGCTTCTCGCACTTCAATTTCGTATGTGTTTATTTTAAAATCAAAAGTGAAATTAGCCCTGCATGGCCTATTGCACTTTTTACTAGTATGGCTTATTACTCTTTTACAAAATTCACTTTTAGTGGTATGGTTTATTTAATTTTCGAAAGTGCAAAAAGCCCGAATGCCTTAATGCACTTTTTTCGTATGGCTTATTTGACGTCGCCTTTGAACTATTTTGATAGTCGAGATATTTTGGGAATTTTTAGTTCTATATTCAAACTATATTTTCTTGTTTAATTTTTTTCTTTTTCTCCTTTGCAATAATATATAAACTTATTATATGTTTAAAGTCGAATATTGGTAAATAACTTAGCGCAAAGTACAGCAGATTTCACGTATTTGTTTCTTTTGAACAAAACATCAAACTTTGAGTATGATGGGTTTCAAAGCATTTTTATAGTTTTGGCTTAAGTTTCTTTATATTATCGACTTGACACTTGATATTCAGCATAACTATTTATTACATTTATATAACTTAAAAACTGGTTAGATTTCGAAAACTGTGTAAGACTGTGGAAGATCTAACTATGTTTAATTTCTAATGAATTAGTTTTCGAGCTTGTTATCGAGATTTGGCAATCGAACAGACATTACGATTTTTTAAAACAAATTAAAAGTTAGAAATTTAACTTATACTCGTATAATTGATATGTAATAAATTAAAAAATAGATTCCTAACCAGCGTTAGAAAATATTACTCGAGATTAACAATGTATATTTATACCCACTCTAGCGATAGCTAACCGTTGGATTGAAAGTCCAAATAGACAATCACACGTATTCACAATAAAAATGTATCACCAATTTTAAAAGTTTTTAATTTTGAGATTACACTTTTGTCATTTTAACATGTAAAACTAGAACTAATTCTAAATAAACTATTATAAGTGATATGAAGAGATTTACCATACAAAAAACTTAATTAGGCCATCCTTTCAACGTCCAAACAATTATTCCTAATATAAACTTATTTTATTATTATTTATTTATTTATTATTTATTTTATTTTTATTATTTTGAAACAAAAATGTTTTTTTCAGTTTTTTAAAATATTATTTTTATATGTATTATATGAAATAATTAATTTGGAAGATAAACGATTTTTTGGAGCATGCATTTTTATTTTTTAACGGCTCATTCATTTCATTCATTTTAAGATTTTTTTGGATGGTTGGTCTATGTTGCTCCTTTAGTGGACGAACCCACTGCCGATTAGCTTTTTCGCACTTGCCTGTCTAGATCTCAGCAACGAGCATGAGTTCGCCCCAGGTAACAATTAAAAAATGCTTACCAATAAATTGTGTGATTTAATTTTATTTTTGGAATGCATTTTTTTCAGAGAGCGTACAATTGTTATGCCTATTTTCTTTACTTAATGGCTGTTGAGATCAGGCCTAACATATACATCGAGCTTTTTATGCGGAGGGTGGAGCTAAAATCAAACAACTATGTCTGTTTGCAACATTACACTTTCAATAAAAACAAATACTCAATAAATTTATACGACAAAGAATAACACTTTTAAATGAAAAATAGTAATAAAATTATTATTTTCAAAATTCAGACTTAAACATAGCATCGCACGTACCCGAACCGTTGGTGCACTAGTTCCGTTATGTTGATGAATTGATTGAATTGTATCCAGGGGTTGTATTGACAACCTTTTTTATTTAAATTCCACCTCTGGAAATTCCGCCACGACAACCACTATGGCGACGGTATTCTTCCTGCATCTGATGGTGTGATGGGTCTTTGTGGGACCAATTCACAACTTTTTGCTACTGGTTAAATGCATATCTGGGGAATTCGACATAATAACGACTAACTTCCTCCAGATTATTGGTCGAGTCAATCTTGATACCGATAGTAGTTTTCGTTTTGGAGCACCAGCAAAGACTCAAATAAAAAATATGTTTTCTAAAGATTGTGCTCTTCTTAGTTAGGTTATAATATCATATATAGAAGTGATTGGGGCTTTTGGATTTTTAAACAGACAATAAGCCATATTGATATTGTCTACTCGCTCTATAATGAGACGAACATGCAAACTTAGAAACTAAATTCTTTAGAGGTCGATAAGACTTTTAAAGATGTATGATTGTGTAGCCAAGTGGGATAACGCGTTGTCAGGTTTGATTCCCGGAAACCGAATATAGAAACTAGCTAGATATGTTAGAACTCGGTGACAAATACACAATCGTCTCAATAGAGTACACGCTTATCAGACTCGATGCCTGTCTGTGAAGACATAACCTGTTCATTTTTTTAATGTATTTATTGTTAACCACCCACAAGATGATACTTGCCGAAGATCATTGACAGTTTCGTTTTTAAAATTGTTAAATTTAATAATAACTGTATGTATCCTCACCATACCACTCTATCTGTAACTTTGGTCAACAGTATATACTCGTAAATTCTCCAAATGCACATCAGATATTGAAAACAACATTATTTAATTTCCCTATAGACGGAAACATTTTTATATATAAAAAGTATCAGTTTAGTTTACAAATAATCTAAAAATATATTAAATGTGAACATGGCACAGTACCTAATCCTCCATAATTGCTTTGCAGAGTTCAAGGCTACCAGATAAGTTTCGAGTTTCATGTATCTGGAGGCACGTGCCGTACCCCGAGTGACTCGTTGACGCGAGCGCGTCTGTCGTCAAGCCACTAATCCAAATTGTTATAATAAATCACAAAATCGTCCTAAAAAAACCTTTTTACGTTTTTACGAGTATAGCACCACAAATTTAAATCTCCGGCATAAGGGTGATTTTACCGCTGCTTTTGCTCTGTTGAGCACAAACGACATACCGACTCGGCACTCGGATGAACGCGATGCCACTTAGTCAATCCAATTCGAATAGGAAATACTCTATCAAAGCAGCGCTCGACATATTATGCGCCGTTATGTCTGGCGGCACATGAATCGTTTACATTTTTCCCGGTTTTGTCGTTTTCATATAGAAGGAAATATAATCTTGCTATTATTATGATGTGTATATCGTATTATATAAACGTATATACTATATAATGTATATTGAGCGCACACAACAACCATCAACACTCACAACGAGGCACCTATCTATCTATATACATTATGTATATATGTATAGATAATACATTCGTGTAACAAGCATCCAGCTCTTGCCACGCAACCCCCATTCTACAGTCCTGAGTGCGACGTTTCCAAGTGCAACACCCATCGTCGCATCATTTGTGTAAGACAATGGGGTCATGTTAAAAAGTTGAGAGTCCTCGTTGATGTCGCTTTTGTGTTGTTATTGTGCCGTTATTATTATGTGAAAATTAATTTATAAAGGGACAAAAATCACATGTCAAAGATTTAAAAAGGAAAACGTTCACCGCATTCTCTTATTATACTATATATATTTATAGTACCTATACCTACTCGTATATGTGAAATATGAGATATTTAGTTATAAAAAATATGTTTGATACTCAGGTTAGAATGTAGCGGCATTTAGAAAGTAAATACAATCAATTGTTTGTCTTCCGGACTTCCGGGAAAGTTCAATAGGGTTCTTAATGTGTACAAATGCCATTTTCCGTTGAAAATAACACAATTTATTACTATTCCTGTTTATATATATGATTGACTTTTACAATACTTTCTCATACAAAATACACAGCCATACATTTTAAACGCCTGCACTCTCAGTCAACGCCGCCCCATTTAATGCGAAAGCAATGATGCCTAATCATCCCTTAATCTTCTGTGTTGTGCGCTCACTAATTGAGCTCACGTGTCTTATCCGCCATCGTTGCGCTCATGTTGTACGTAAACATAATAATTTCACTTAAACATATTTTATTATATTGGGGTGCGATTAAAATCTATGCTGTCGCAAAAGTTCGTGTGGATGAAAACGTTTTTAAAAAGGTTACACGAGATTTTGTAACGGGCATGTACAATGATGAATTATAAAAAAAGTGTAGGTGTGTTCGAGTGCACGCGTGCGATTTCTAGTCTGTTCGCAAATCAGACATATTTTGTAATTGTAATAAGGGCACGTATATAATTGCGGAAATTGATAGCACGTTCTGTGAATTAGTAGAGAGTTTGACGTTGGGCAATATGTTATTAAATTAAATGTTGCAATGGGCAAGGGAATATGAAACGGATGATTAGATCTTACGTATTGTATATTTCGAATATGTTACATTTATGCTTTCATATATTATTTATATACGAGTATTTACTAAAAATTATATTAAAAAACCTGAAGGGGCTATTCGCATAGATTTTATTTATTAAATTATAAAAACTATTGGGGCAATATAGAGTTGCTATATTATTTAAAATTGGGTGAATCAGCTCACATTATAGTATAAGTATAATAAATAACTGCAATTGCAAATAAATTGTATTTATAGGAGTAGCAGAAAGAGAAGGTATATAGAATTTTGAGTACGGTTTGCTAAATATATAGTAAAGGAAATTGTCGACGAGCTGGCAATTCGGCATGCGCTTCACTAATTGTGAAAATTAGGAAATCCAGCGGAGAAGATCTAATGTGCGTGGATTTTCGTGCTTTCAACCAAATTACCATTATTCTGCGTAAGTTATGATTTGTCCAATATTTCTAAATGGCAATAAAAATTCCAAAAATGCAAAGCAAAACTTTGATTAATTTTATAAATCAAAGTTATTATTACTAAATTACCGTGAAGCAGGGATGTGTTGTTAGTGTTACAGCACAGTAGCTCTAATAGCACAGCACATTAGCATGACCTTGCCAATCGTGTGAACCCGTAATGGTCAATGACGTATGTCTCATAAGAGATTATAGGATCCAATGAGAATGAGAACCTGATGTCGGGATATTACCAGAACCAGATTCCAGTTCACTAGAATTAAAAAAAATCACTACTATCTTGAAGCAAGATGGACATTACGAGTTTACCGGAATCCCTTTTAGGCTCGACAATGGTGCAAGTGTTTTTCAAGGTTGCATGGACGAAGTGCAAAGGATGTTAATAGACCGAAGTGACAATTGATAATATAACAATAGTAATACACCAAATGTCGCAGTGACGTAAGCTCACTCGTGACGTCATCGTATTTGAGGTAAATTCAATTATGTTACATTCAAATATCTGTATTACGTTAGTTATGTAAACATAAATTATTTAGTTATTATTGTGTCTAAATAACTTATAACTATAAATTATTTCTAGAAAGCTCATCAGAATAACATGGCCTTTTTGAGCAGTTTTTAATTGTTTTTCACTCTCAAACCTAGCGTATATAGTATGATCTAAACACTTTATTTCAGGTAAATTTTCCTTGAATATGTAATATTTTTCGAGTACTAAATAAACTATAAACACAAAGGAAAATGTGACCTACTTTTGGATAAAAACAACCCCGACAAATAGAGACACTTAAATGTAACGTCATTTTTGACAAAAAAAATCAGAAAGTTGATACTATAATAACAGTGGCACATCCGCCATGTCCAAAGCCCGATCAGGATCACCGCCAGAGTGAAGTATTAAGAATAGCAGCAGTACAACAGCCTATATTAGGGATTGAAGCTGATTCCAATACTGGTTTATACTTATATTTTCGAATTTATTAACACTTTTTAAAACATTTATATTATATTTTCCCAGAAACAAATAAGGCTGATCCACTATATGCAACAAAAACAGCAATAAATAAATAAATAAATACAGGGTGGGAAATCTATTGGTACGTTTTTGAATTTCGTCGTATGACAACACCAAACGAGTTATAGACCCGAAATTTCGACAGTTCATTAGTCATACCATCCGCGGCACGAAACAACATGTTTTCTCTTGAAGAGCGTTTT
>JANSTU010003912.1:0-17924 GCA_027564075.1 Bolitophila hybrida
TCGCCCCCGGGTGGACTCGAACCACCAACCTTTCGGTTAACAGCCGAACGCGCTAACCAATTGCGCCACGGAGGCTTATGTCGCATTTAAGCCAAATCTACTTCATAGTCTCAGAATCACTAAAAAAACCAAAAAAAACTTATAAAAAAACTCACAATTACGTTTTGAGGCCAGTGAACGCGTTTTCTAGCATAGCTAGAATCTAAATTCTAAACTACAAAAAATACGTTCATTATTAATTTTGATAACGTCCATTTATATTTAGCGCAGGAATATCCAACAACTGATTAGGGGGTGTAGGAAGAATGTTGTTATTTTTGCCGTTGACGTTTTGCATGCACAAAACACAACGCTTAATTTTTACACAAATTGCAAAAAAGTCACATTAACAACATTTCTTTCTTAGAACTAAACGAACAAAACACGTTTGTCTAACATTTAAAATCGAACAAAAATATAATATTTAATATAAATAATAAATAAAATTATACATTATTTGTAATCTATGGTACAAATCATATAAACGAAGAATATTACAATTATAAAGAAAATATAACATACATGTTTTAAAACAGATCTATCAAGTATACGTATACTTTGGCTACACAATTTATGTTTTCTTTTTTTTCTTTTTTTTAGTTATTGGATTATTAATAATTATCTCATTACATAATATCGTGTATGAATAGGTATAAAATTGTCTAACAATAATTGCGAGTTTGCGTACAAATATGTTTCTGTGTATGTGTGTGTGTATAAGTTGATATCAAATTGCCGCTATTATAGAATATTTTTATATTAATATTTAATGTTTGTGTGTGTGTGTGATTTGTGCGTATAATTTATTTGTTATATCAAGTGAAATTCTTAGGCTGTACTCGAGTTATTTGGAGCTCCACTGATGGCACTGAATAGGGCCATGCTGCTGCGGTGTGCAGAGCTACCTTCGTTGGCAGGCAAGAACGATTCATCGAGTAGATCTGTGAGGGCACTACACAGTTTCTGGTAGTTCTCATTCAGAGCAGAATGGTACTCCCGCTGATCCGTCGAGATCATGCGACCGTTTACCTGCAGTGCTGTATTGCAGATGCTCACAAATTCCCTAAAATTTAGAATATTAATGTCTTTGTCAACTATGTAAACTTGAAATTATAATGTTACCTAAACACCTCCTTGAGATCCTCTACCTTGTCATTGGAATACTTGTTGCATCGCTTCGGGTCAAGAAAGGCTGTGGCATATGCCAAGGGACCTGCGTTTACTGTGACAGCCACGCTACCCTGTAATCGCAACTGAAGTTTCTTTACATCAATTGGTGGCAACACAACTTCTTCCAGTTCTGCGGTACGATTCTGCATCTCATCAATGGCAACCTCGATCGGACTAAGTTCAATGGACTGCTTATCTTTGACCGGAATACGCTTCAGCACGTATGGGAAAGAATAGAGTGCTGTAAACAAAGTAGTTTTAAAATGGCTTTAACTATTTTAAATATTTAAAATTAAATACTGGTCAGAATAGTTCGGCGTTTCCATTGTTCCTCTACTAGCCCACGAGCGGTCCCATTGCGTGTGAACGGAGTCTCAAACATGAACGAGTCGACGTCGTGATTTTGTTCGAAATCATTTTGGCGAGTCTCGAGCTCGTCTTTGCAAAAGAACGGAGTCACATGCGTGATCTGCAGGTAGGCCAGCTTGGGATCCAGGGTGCTGGTATCAACCTGATATAAAAAAAGACTTATTTATTACATTATTTCTATAATTTTTTTAAAAAAGTGAATGTTCAACAAAAAAATTTAAGTCGCCCCCGGGTGGACTCGAACCACCAACCTTTCGGTTAACAGCCGAACGCGCTAACCAATTGCGCCACGGAGGCTTTTTTGCCTGTATTTTGAGCAAAAAAAAGATTGGTATAAACTATAATAAAACATTTTTTTTATTTATTTTATTGATTTTACATAATATTTTTTTCTTAAGATGCAGACATAATAATAATAACATGTATTTTGACGAATAAAAATCATTTTTTTTTTTTAGAATTTTGGTTTTGTTTTTCGGCAAAAATTGCTTTATTTTTTTAATTCATCACTTTTTTTTAATAACCCGATGAAAAGTTTACATCTTTTTCTTTGAATCACCCGATGAAAAGTTTACATCTTTTTCTTTGAAACAATTTATTTCGATGGATGTAGATCGTAGATATAGGCTGCTTTTTTTAAAAAAATAGATATTTTGATCTAACATCTTTTCCCATCTATCGAAATGCATTGTATCGAAAAAAAAATCAAATCAGGGCGACTCTCATTGCCATTGGTTGAAATCTATCAGTTTTAATAAAAAAATCCCTTATTATAAGATTTATGTTTTTTTTATGATAAAAGTCAAAATATCCGTATTAGGTTGCCATGGAAAATCACCAAATAGAAATTTTGTGAAACATTATGGGTATGAAAATAAATGTGAAAAGGCCTAGACTACGAAATTGGTTAACTTATTTATTCTATATCTTGATTATTTGTATAGATTAGTAGATTATAAGCCTTTTCAGATTGCAGCTGCATTACAAATTTATTGATATCTTGATTATCTGCATACTGCATAATATCTGTAGAATACTTTTTATTGTGAGCACTACCGCTACTACCATACATGCTTTTCCCCTGAAACTCCTCAATGACATTGTTTAATTGAAATGCTTGATGTGTTGATTTGGTATCTAATTTATAGACAGCAAACTAAGCATCGTATTCTTTCCAGAATTTAGTGTGTTATTGTTAGTACCAATCAGCATTTACTGCCACGTAAAGATGTTGATTTGTTTTGTTTGTTAAAACTTCAGAATAAAACGACATTAAGCTGTTACTGGAACGATTGTATAGAAAACGCAGCATTTTCGACCAACGTTCTCATCAAAACCCTAGTTTTGCTGTCAAAACCGACTTTTTTCAAATATCTGCATAAAGATATTTCACGCACACTTAACCAAAAACGCTATTTTTAGAAAAAGACGGTTTTGGCAGCGCAAGTGAGAACGCAACTTAAGGATTTTTTATTAACGAAGTTTGCCGATTTATCAATTAATTATATCAAAAAAGTAAATTTGATAATAAAATAAAAACATTAAATAAAATTATCCATTACGTAAATAATAAATAAATATATACGAATATTTTAATTTAAAATTAATAACACTGGGGAACAATTTGAAATAGAATTTCTATTGAGTTCGAAAAATGTAGTTAGTTCTTTCTCAATAGTTTCTTTCGCATGCGACTACGCTTCGGTTTTTTTTCTTGGAAATACACGAGCCCAGAATTACATCGAAATTGTTGCTTTATTTAGTTTTTAAATGTATATATAAATAAAATATTATATTATAATATATTTGGTCAGTTTTCACCTTGTTTGCCTTTGTATGACTTTGAAGGTAAAAAACTTGAATATATTTGAATTCAGGGACCAACAATTAGTCAAAAACAAGTCAGAGCCAAGTCAACATAATTACCAGTATAATTTAACTATAAAAAAAGTGAAAAGTTCTTAAACGATGTTTTGTTACCTTAAATAGAAACCATTGTTTCAACAAGTCTCGACAGCAGTTTTAATTCGTAACACTTCGAGCGCACATCAATTTCAAGATTAAAGTAAATTTTAAACTTGAATTTCGTCGTAATTAAAATACAAAAAATTAAGCCGCCCCCGGGTGGACTCGAACCACCAACCTTTCGGTTAACAGCCGAACGCGCTAACCAATTGCGCCACGGAGGCAGATGACCGCCATCAGTCGCCATTAGAAACAAAATCGCACTCACCGGTGTTGAGTCCATGATCATCTTCACTGAATCCGCTCCAAACTTATCCTTGTACTGTTTGTGCAGTCGCTCCGAGATCTCGGCCAACGATGTGATCTTGGGCTCTTTATACACAAACTCAACCCCATTATCTTCTTCAAAATAAATCTACAAACAAAATTATAATTAACGAAAATTTACTCGATTTATCAAACTAAAAATGACGCACCTGTCCATAGAATATAACTCGATAGAAACGTCCTAGCAGTCGCTTTCCTGAACGATTAACTTCAGTCACTTTGTTGTACGCTTGTGCCAGGTGCTCGTACGATTGTGACAATCCCACATAGTCTCGTCGATTCTCCAGTATCGGTCCGATCAATCGGTACAGTTCACCTAAACACTCAAAACGCTCCGCACGGTCAATGTACTCGGCACACTCTTTCAGCTGTTCCAGCAACATCTGCTCAGTGTACTGTGAGTCCTGTGAACCACCGCTATCCAATTTCAGTCCCTTCTCGTCACGCGGAATGTTCTTCGATATTCGTCCAAATGACTCAGCTCCCCACTTTACAAATCCACCACCTCGTAGCTTCAGATACTCAGCCATCAGTGCAGCTATATGTAGATTACAGCAGGCTGCCTCCGATATGTTTCCGTTCTGTTCATGATTTCGAGCCATTGTCACAAGCCACGTGTGGCGAAGCTCGGGCGTTGACGCATACGAATTGGCCAACGAATGCTGTAGTTCTAAAAGTCGTTCAGGATCCATGTGATGTGCTTGCATCTGTGCGGTGGCCATCAACACAGTACGAACACGTTTCGTGAGATCCTTTACTTCCATAGGAAAGCCGGATCCTTTCATTGCCTTGTCACTGGTCGCATAGCTGTTAATCAACGACAGTGATTCCTGGAATCGTGCATTGTTCAGCCCAATCACATTACCAATCATTTGCGACACAGAAATAATAACCTGCAGATGGACACGTGTCAATCCCTTGCGACCACTAAACTCAAAATTGCTGCGCATCAGCAAATACAGCACGGCACAGGACTCTTGGCGCAAACTTGACAGACGACTGTCACAGCATTTTAGAAGCTCGTAAACAAGTTGACCGCATAGAATAGCATTACCTTTGAACAAAGCTGGCGAGAAATTATTGATAAAAGCTCGTAGTGCTGCAAATACATGCTTAGACAATGTTTCGGACTGACCAAGCTGCAGAAAACGTAAATAAACTCGTGCAAGCTTCGGTAGTACAAGTCCTTCCAGCATCTTATCACGAAACTGCAGAGAATATAATCCCATACAGTCAAGAATAGTGAGTCCAACCTCAGTGGCTAGATTTGATTCTTGAAGTGCTTGTATACTACGCGTGGTCTCTTCCAGTAGATTCTCACGATTCTGTACATGAGTCAGTGTACCTGTGTCATGAACACCATTAAGTGAGTCTGCATTCGGTGGCTGCATCCGCGCCGGAAGAGTGCTGGCCTTCGCAGAACGCATCTTCACATTATTCACCTTATCATTAATTTCCACGTTCTTTTTGCCCACATAACGGAAATACAATAAACTCAAGTCGAGAATACTAAAAAACGACACCGTTTCACTTTCAGTGCAGTTCTGCCACCACATGACCATTTGATCGTTGGACAGATGTTTGATGACGAAAAGAAAACTGATCAACATGTCCTTGGTTTCGCCAGGTAGAAATTTATCAAGACGAGGCATTAGCGTGGGCTGAGTAACACTGATCGAACGATTGTGGCATGCCCTTGGAGTGATATCACCATTTGAAGATGGTCGAATAATGGTCGTGTCCTGTGATAGTGTGGAACAGTCCGAGTCCAGAGAAACATTCGAGTGACCATTCGTAAGTCCTTGACCAGCTATAGCTGAAAAATAGCTAGTATCTTTGAGATGCATAGATGCTCTTAACGGACTCGGATGATCAATGTGTAGAGTAAGTCGATTTCGAGACTTTGGTGAACTGGTGACGGAATTATGACCATTAAAACTGTGAACTGGAGTACTGGTACTCTCCCGTGCGAATACATAACTGCTACTCGACGAAATACGACTGGCTGCAAAAGACGTCGAATCGGTGCGCTTCTTTTCCTGTCCATCACATATACGCTTTAGATTCTCCAGCACAATGCCTAGCCACGGTACGTACAGCATTGAAATTCGTGCTAACTGACCTTTGTTCTGATATCGATCGTCCAGATCGTGTTTTGCAATTAGTTCCTTTAATGTACCCAATGCCAGGCGTCGAATGTGTCCTACTTCATTCAGTGATCCTTTCACTTCCTGTAATAGCATACCGGCCATAAAGTGTTGACGACAAAACTCCTCGGATAGTGTGAAATGTTGTAAAATATCTGGTGGTCGATTACGTGGACTTAGCAGGAATGGCAAATTAAGTGGAACGTAGTGCTCATGCGAGCATATCTCGTAGAGAAATGCAAATTTATACTCCTGGATGGTACGCGGATCACCGGACGAAAAGCGATCCATGTAGACACGAATCAGACGAAAAACAAAACCACGATCCATAAAAGTCAGGCATCTCTTAATAAATACCGATAGGGATTTATTGAGTAGCTGTGTTTCGAGTGGAAGATCTTTGTGGCGTGAGAATAGATATGGTACGAGCACATGGAACAACGATTCGATTTTGGCAGAGAACTCTTTGGGAAATCTCTCGTTACGGTGCATTCTAATACGACCGCTAACCATTAGATGCTGAGCCATGCTCTTGACAATGACATCAAAGAAAATACTTGAATATTTCATGAATTTGTTAACGATCAAGAAGTCCGTATTGTTTGGATGCAAAATGGTTGGCAAATGACGACACAGTTCTCCGTGAACGGTATTCTGGGAGTTTGGACTGCACGTGGGTTTCTTCTCCAAACCGGATGGTTGAAAGACATACTTAACGTACGAGATTAATAGTTCTTTTCGGTTTGCCTCGTCAGCAACCATGTGAATGAGATTGACAAGCAGACGAATCACGTTGAGACCAATCTCTTCGCTGGTGGTGTTCACGAGCAACGTAAACAGTTGATTTAAAATGGTGGGCAAGAATGTTATCACAGACGTCACTTGAATGGCATGGGCGGCTTTAAGGATTTTACACGTTTCGGTTTCAGCTGGGATGGCCGCAACTTTGGGCTGTTGAAGAATTCGATCAGTATGTGCAAAGAGATTATGCAGATGCTGATCAGTAGTTAGGACTGTAGAGTCGAGACGGAAGGTTACCGCAAATAGAGGGCGTTGATTGTCGATCCATGTAATGTCTGGCCCTGCATTCTGCTGAAAAATGGCATATGTTAATCTGTGTATGTGAGTTTTACCAAATCGATTACTTACCCCCTTGCCAAGACCAAGTGGTTGAATGGCAAGATATCCAGCGGGCAGAGTGGCAGCCACCGGAATAATTTGCTCTTCAATGTTTATTTTGCCTTTTGAGAGCAATGGCAACCAACCATAGCCTACGGGATTCTCAAAAGATGCGTTTGCATCTCGTTTTTTCGACAGATCACATGAGACATGGACAAAAGAGAAGAGGATGTGATGCTGATTAGTGAGATTTAGTGGCAACCGTAGTTTAATTTCTTCGGACCATGTGGGCGAAGTGCTGTGATGTAAAACTGGACAGGACATCTGTGACAAAAATGTAGACTGACCAGGACGACCGTATATGCACTGAAGGGAAAAAAGTTGATTAAAACTAATATACATTTATTATTTTACTTACTGATATGGCTTTTGAATCCTCAGCATCTGAGTCTTTCAGCTCAATCAAAACGGCAATGTTTCGTGCCCGTGAGAACAACTTCTGACTGTCAAAATTTAACGTCAGCGGATAGACAAACAGATGATTAATGAAGGTGGTGAACGGATTTACATCTCGTTCATTGGTGCCTAGAAACTCGGCAATTTCCAAAGTTGGCTCGGATGGCGGGGACGTTGGAAACGGTTTCAGTGGAGCTAATGTCGTTGTGAGGCAATCTAAATATAACAATTATTATAAACAAGATTTCCAAATAAAAAAATGGTTTTCTTACTGTTTGGCAACTCAGTCAGAGGTTCTATTGAAATTTTCAACCAGCCCGGTATGGAAGTCAGCTTACTGAACTTATCTGGCTTACGGTACTCTGAAAGTAGTTTCAGTAGATCTTCGTCTTTGAGACGACCACTTTCCTGTCTATAGATCGCTGGAAATTCAATGGCCGTATCAAGCTCACTGCTGTACAGCCGAAACAGTGGTCGTGCAGCCCATGCAAATGGCATCCGAAAATGTCCGATCTTCTGATGATATGTCTTTACATTCCGATGCAGTTTCAGGCCTAACTTTGGATCTTTCGCCGCTTTCAAATATGGTTCGGTTGAATTATGAATACCTCCTTGAAGAATTTTGTCAATCTTAACTACTAGAAATACGTCCGGATGATGAGCAGTTATACTCATAATAGCTTGTTTTGGAAAGGCAAGCCATTGCTTTGGTAGAATAGGCTGTTCGACCATATCTGCACTGCCATTTAGAGTACAACAACCCTCGCCCGGATTCATCTCGAATAGTTCACGGATTTGTTCATGATTTATATCAAAATAGAAGTTCTCGGTCAGCTTACGACCGGCTTTGGCATCATACAGGGCCAAACTCGTGATGTACGGCTCCACCTGACAAAGTGATTCCTTTTCACCGTCGATCGGTGCCTGTAGACGAAATTTCAAACTATCACATTTGATTAGAATCCGCTGGCCAAATTGTTCCCGGTATGGCTCAACATTTTCAATGTTAGTGGCCTTATTCGGTGACTGATATCCGGCAAACAGACGTTTTCGGTGTTCGCGACGACCCTGTGCAATAGAAACATCCGTCTCTCGTCCGTATTTCATCAGCTGCGGATTCATGCTTTGATCCAGACCCTTAAGAGTGCCAAACATCATAGTGCTCGGACTTGGTGGTGGAGCTAATCAATATAACATTATATAAATTCCATTTGTACTTTTTCATCATTATTATATTATCCAGTATTACCGTGCATTTCCTTGTTACCGCGTTCCAGCGAAGCAGACCGATTGTCCTCTTGCAATTTGTACTGATGCAGCACCGACTGCAATTTGGTCAGCCAGTCCTGTAGTTCGTTCTCATTGTCGGCGGCCAGTGTAAAGGACTTGTGACCAGCCGTCATGCGTAGCTCAAAACAAAAGCGTCCCCGTTTTGGATTCTAAATTTTGAACACACAACTTTTTTTATATAAATACCTTCAATACTGACATCTTTAACTGACCTGCACAACTTCTGTACAAAAGTCCATGACAATCGTGGCCTTGGCTTCGCCCTGCTTTTCATCCTTGTGCAGCTCTAGAATGTAAGTGCCGTCTACCTCTTGCCGTAGATAGCAGTACCTGCAATAGTATGTTTACGTTATTGAGATAGTGTCACACTTGTAGGGTCTGGGTCTCTGTGTTTTGAGCAAAGTTTATATAAAAAAAGGTTTTCAAAATAATATGTTCACCATCTTCATCGTCTACGTTTTAAATTAAAAAAACATATTTATATAATTCATTGTGTTTAATAATGTTTCATAAAATTACATTCTGATTATAATTTAATTCATTTCATTTATTTGTTTATTTTCTAACATTTGTCTTGACACTTCTAATTGTTCAAGAGCTATACGTTCCATGCGAGCATAGTGAGTCTTTTCATTGTCAACACGTTGCTGCAAAATATTCAATTCATGTTCCTTGTGACATTCCATCTTTTTTAAAATGTCTAGTTTTTCATTTTTATACACTTCTTGAGATCGATAATGTTTAAGTTTGGCAGCGTAAATTGTTCGTTCGAACGGTGCTGGAGAGGCTGGATGTTCTTCATCATCAGGCTGTGCTGTAGTATTAGCCGCCATTTCCGGATTTTCTGATAGAATTTCCGGTGCAGTTTGAATTTCATACTCTTGTTTGATCACCACATTTATGTCATTTTCTTGGACTGCATCGCAAAAAATCCTTTCCGGTGATGATGGTGGTGGTAATAGCGTAGCATCAGATGCATTCGAAGAGCCTGCACGTTTCTTATCGTCCAACTGACCGACGACCATTGCTTCAAGTTCGGAGAAACCATGCAAAAGTTCAGCAGACCCACAGGCACCATTGTGTCGTTGTTTCTTTCGAATTGCGTATTTATAATCCTTCCAGACCTAGAAACACAATCGAATATATAGAAAACTTATTTAAATTATTCCATAAAACATATACTCTTTTCCAGTGCAACACTGATCTTGATGGCGGTCCGAGAGAATTTAGCTTGAGGACTAGGCGAGACCAAAGACGCGTACTTTTTGACTTTTTATCCGATCGACGCCACCAATTATTGGCTATAGCCGGATAGTCACACATGAATTTAACAAGTACTCGAAACTGTTTATTGTTTGTTTTCGGCCTATAATTCAAATAATTCATAATATTATGATAATAAAAAAAATAAAGTGAAGTAAAACATTTTTTTTCGAATAGTTGAGTTTCTTCATTCATTTAAAAAAAAACAGAGCGCATAGCGTTTTGCACGAACTTTTGAATTACATAAAATAGTATATTATTGATTTAAAAAATTATTATTTGATAGTTAAAATTTGGTATGATTAAATAAAACAATATAAACTACATCTATATACATAGCTATTTGTTGTTTTGTTTTGGTCAAATTTTCGATTAAAGCCAAAGCACGTAATAAATAAATTTTTAACTTGACTTCTCCGCTTTGTAACGAGACCAGCTCGAGGTCTGTACATTAAGAACTGACGACGATCAGATAAGTGACTGACGAACTTGTGGAAAAAATCTAAAATGCGCCCGTCACGATCACAAATTGACTGTGGATGAACTTTCTGCAAATATCAAGATCTCTGCTACATGAAAAAAATACAGAAACCCTCGGATATCGCGAGGTGGGTCAAAAGACAATTGACAGTCCAACACATGGATATGAATTTATCCGCTCCATCGTTACAGGAGATGAAACTTGTGTAGCATAATACACGTCTGAAAACAAAAGACAGTCTCAACAGTGATGCACACCTCTTCACCCTCCGCCAAAAAGTTCAAAACCACAATTTCAGTCAAGAAAATCATTGCATCCGTGTTTAGGGTCTGTCAAATCATGATTTTAATCAAATATCAGCCTCAAGGGGCTACCATCAACTATCTTGCAGAGTTGACTGTGAGTCAATAAAAAAATGTGGAGGGCGATTCAGAACAAGAGAAGAGGCATGCTGGCAAAATGAGTCTCCCTGCTGCACGACAATTCCAGACCTCACACGTCCAACGCCACGAAGGAACTGCTCGCCTCGCTTAAATGGGATGTCCTGAACCATCCCGCGCATTCCCCTGATATAGCATCTTCAGATTACCATCTCTTTACGTTTTCTTAACCTCCTAGCACATGGGTGGAATAGGTGGAGAGGTGGACGAAGGGGTTGGTGGGAAACTACTTCGAGGAAGGTATCAAATATTGATACCCCGCTTCACCACCTTCATAGAGAGGAATGGCGACTTTGTCGAAAAATAGCTTAAGCGTGATACTTTATTTTTTTTGTTTAAATAAAAATAAAACCTACAAAAATTCAGCACACTTACTGTCTGTATATGCCTCATATATATTCTTTAGCTAGAGTCCCAGTTAATTTGTAAACACCGACATGATTTTTTCCAACAATAACTTGAAGCCTGCGATGAAACGCTTTAGCATTGGTTTATGTAGTTGGAATATAATGATGCAATTGTTCGTAGCCTTTTCAAAGTCTTAAATTACATATATACGTTGGATTTGGATCCAAACCCTCCAAACAACACAAGACACAAATTTGAAAAAACACTTGCTCACACGACAGTTTTGTTTTTCTTTACTCACTATGTAAAATAGAACTGGAACCACCACCCCATGGACCACCTTGAACCGTCCATAAGTCAACAGTCTGACTTGGCCATAAGTGTAATGTACCTAAACTTTCACATAAAAGAAAATAAAAAATATTTCATAATTACAAAATTACAAAACGTAATAGTGCAATAGTGTTTTACATTTAAATGAATCATCCGCCAAAATAAATGTGTTTCCATCTATGTATTATATCCATTTCAGCAGGCGTAGCACATTCAACTCCACTAGTCAAAATAATAGTCGAAGGTGCTGAAGTTTTTATTGCAAGTAGGCTCCGAACAGTTGAGTTGGATTTATGGAAATTAGGACAATAAGCATAATGGTCATGCACGTGTATATATTATTTGCGCCGGACCCCCAATAAACAGACATATGATCCGGCTATGCAAACCGGCAACGAACCGTTTTTGACATTTTGCTTTCTTATACAACACACCATCTAGAACAGCAAAGCTAATTTGACCAATTTAGTTCTTAAGACGACTTGCGAATGCGGGAACCGATATACCACATAAAATATAGATTCTTCTATTTCCCGTTAAACGCCAGCCATCAAAGGCACTCGTTAAATCGCAGTACCGGTTAAAAGCACATATGCACATGATGAAGTAAGATTGCTTTATCATTTATTAACTACGACATATTTAATGCCCTTAAGAAACTCGACAAAAGGTAAAATTCCTATACTGTGTCATCAAAGAAGAAGTCACAAAACAAACAATAGAATATTTTTAAAATACCATCACTTTTGGAAAAAATATTGGAACAACGCCAGATTACACAGCTGGCAAAAAAGCTAAAATGTTATTTGATGTAGTTGCTGAAGCACATGACCTAACCCCATAGAGATGCATACTTCCAAAGAGAATAAGCTGCTGTATAGCTAATTCAATAGAACGCATCTGTAACACTATAGGAGACGATATTGACGCATATATTAGTCATTCCACATCAAAACGAAAGTTAAAAATTAATATTGATGTCTTGGTTTATTTGGATTTTTTTACACACGCATTTTAATGCGTAAAACGAAAAAAATATTTTTTAAACAAGAAAAATATATATGTAAGGGACTGTATAATTAGTTAGCTAATGTAAAAACAAACATTAAACACAATTTTTGTATAATGTCAAAAAAAAACGTTTTTCTGAAATAAATTTTTTCGGCACGCTCTACAGCTTCATCAAATTAATTGATTCAATAAAATCGAGGTGCAATTCGAATTTTAAAGAGCTGATATTTTGTTATGAGGAGGTTATTTAAAAATCCAAATGTATAAGGCCCCTTAAATTTTGTCTAGTTTAATTCATTTTTTTGGTCACTTTTGTTTGGGATACTTTTCTGCCCGAGGAGCCCTATATTGATGGCGGTCGTTTAGTTAATCATAAAGCAGAAACCTACTAATATAATTTTGTGAGAATTTAGAACCTGTGTTATTTAAAAACAACAAGAGCTGCTAGAAAAAACGAGTCTTATTTTAGTAATCAGCACCCTTATTTAACCAAAACCGATTTACCAAAGTATATGTATTTTTAGTCAGTCGTTTTAATCAGAAACCAGGTTTACCATAGTAAAAAAGAATGCAGATCATGAGGTAAACGGACTAATCGTAAGGAAGACCAATACGAATCTGCATGGATTCTGTGACGCGGGTTGGCTATGGTGGAGTGGCGATCAAAAACTGGAAATGTTTTTTGTTTTCATAGAAGCGCTATTATTTAAAAAAAAACAAAATTTGCGTTCCAAACAACTCAGGCTGATATACAATCCAAAAAAACCGCATACTTTTCAAGGGTGGTTTTCTTAAATGAATAAATAACATTTCTAAAATATTATGTCCAAATTTCAAGTAAATCGAAACAAAATTGACGAAGTTATGAGCGTTAGCGTATCAGTAGCGGCCTGTATATTCGGTGCATGGAGATATACCCCAGTCGGTTATTGTATTCCAAACCGAGCAGCTGAAGACGCTTAGAGTTTGTATACGGTTTCATTGAAATTCGTGTGGGTTCACGCAAAATAATAACGAGAATCTGAACCAGCTTATCTGGAGAATCTCACCAAAATCTGTGGCACCACTACTATTGTCAAAATCGCAGCTCATGTGGCTTTTCAATGAAGGTAATTTTGCTTTATTATCCTTCATGCATGAGATGGCAATCAGTACAGGACCCATTTCTCATGAATGTGCGCTTCAAGCCGACCACCACTATATGAAAGCAATGTGCTCTATGGACCTGGTATAGATGATTCAGTGTGAGTATAAAAGAATTATATTATTTTTTCCGCACTATCTACTGTGCAAAACTTTAAAACGTTTTCCTGAAAAACATCAGTTTTAAAGTCGGTGCACGAGATTACTCAAAACCGATCTTTCTGTAATTTTGCTCATTTATCACATTTTTAACTTCAAAGTGACGCCAAAAATTTTAAAAATCGCAAAAAAATCCCTTAGCGTTAACTTGAAAAATCATTTCTTCTAACGAATGCCGTTCGAATTTTTGGTTTCAGATAATTCTACTAACTTGATTATTAATTTTTCCATACAAATGTAAATGAATATTCTTTAAATGTACCACTATTATGTAGAAAAAGATTTAATAAATTATCGCTATTTGTATCGCCTCGAAAATTTTTCCAAAATTTGGCTTTTTTCCCTGAAAATACCCTACCCCGCCTTAAAATACGATAATTCTACATGTTGATCTGAAAAAAATATAAAGTCAAACATTTGTAAATTCCAATAAACAGAGTGAAGACCTAAATAAAAATAATCAAAAGAATACAATTTAATCATTTATCAGTTTTATTTTAAAAACTATTTTAAATTTTGTAAATCATACATTTTTCGCTTCAATTCATTTTTTTCTTTTAATAATTGCAGCTTTTCTAATTTTATTTCATAATTTCTTTTGTGACGTATTTCTTTTTTTTCTGCCTGTCGAAGTTTTAGTTCGTAAATATTTTTTAGTGAATCACTTATGCTTCTGCAGTTTTCCTCCAATGTCTCCAATTTTATTAGAATCGTTTTCTGTAGCGATGAATTTTCTTCTACATTCGATTTAAACAGTGAGTCATTTTCTTGAATCGGATTCTGTAACGACGAGTTTTGTTCTACATAAGATGTTAATAATGAGTCATTTGTGTATTTTTCTTGGATCGTGTTTTGTGACGATGAGATTTCTGTCAAAAATTCTTCTTTTATGTCTATTTCAGGTATACTTGACTGTAATAACGAGTTTTCTTCTATATATGGTGTTAACAATGAGTCATTTGTATCAATAGTATGTTTTGATGACGTAATCGCACAGTTTTCTTTGATTGGTGATTCCTCGTTGTCTTTGTTTGTTTCCGAACACATAGTTGATGTGGTTGAAGTTGACAGTATGTTTTCATTGTACAGCGGATCTTGCAGGGGACCATTTTCGCGCAAATTCAGTAGCTCTATTACCCTCTCCTCTAATTCATTGAATGATATTAATGGCAATGATTTGTCTCCAGATTCAGAGCTATTGTCCTTGCTTTTGAGAAATTTAACCTTTGTGTGATTTTTAAAGTCTCTCCATACCTTAAAAACAAAATATTTTTAATAATATAAATTTAAGTAATAAAAGTTACCTTTTTCCAACCATCCATTTTTCGAGTCGCAGGACCAGCCCTATTCAATTTATCTGAAATTCTATTCCAGAGCAGATTGTTCTTTTTTTTGGATATATCTTTTACATATCCTTTCGCAATGTGAGGATTTAGTTCCATATGATCCAAAAGTATGAGAAACTGTAAATGTGATGTACTAATATTTCTTTTCTTTATTGGAGGTTTCCTGACGTCTTTATTGGTTTTAGCAGATACAATTGCTGATTTAGATGATGACGGAGGTTTCCCGCCGTCTGTATTGGTTTTAGCTGATACTATTGCTAATTTAGATGTTAACGGTATGGGTGTTCCTTGATCTTGCAATGAATCACGAATATTTAGTAGCTTAACAAGCCTCTCCTCGAAAGCATTTAAAGAACATGTTGCTTTGCCACTTTTTGAAAAGCGCACCTTTATACTGCGTATTTTCACTTTAACATGATGTTTAAAGTCCATCCATACCTAGAAAAAATATATATGTACATTTATATTTTTAATAAAAACAAAATAATTACAAGAAATAAAATTACCTTTTTCCAGCGATTCGTAGTTCGAATCGGTGGACCACTATTATTTAATTTATCTGCAATTCTACCCCAAAGATGATTATACTTTTTTTTGTCAAGTATATCTTTTAAATATCCCTTAGCTAGAAGTGGATTCTGTTCCATGTGATTCAAAAGTATGCCAAATTGTGTCTTTGTTGTATTTTTTTTCCGCCTGAAATTGTTTTCAAAGTTATTGAATTTATTATGAATAATTTATAAAGAATAGTTTTACTTGCGTATTACTTACATTTTGTCTTGAATACATGAAACTGGGGCCTTATCGTTCATCACAAGTCTGCTCACAACATGGAATAATCCATTTATATAACACATTAACAAAAGTCATCGAAAAATATTTTGGATACAATATTTATAAATAATAAGTTTGGAGTTTCGTTCCGAAATTGTAATAAGTTATCTTTTTTATTATTAAAAGGTTTAATAATATGGTGTTATGGCAGATAATATAAATTTCCAAATATGTTTTTTAAATATGAATAAATCTTGGTAAAACAAAAAAGAATAAAAAATGAAATGTTTTATTCTTTAAAACCTAGCTGTGAAAAAAGAACAAATAATTATAATTCTTTAAAAAGTAGCTGTGGTTCTGGACAATGATATTTATATTCTAAGAAATATAATTCTGGATATTATAAAAACAACATAATTTATATCAAATAATTTATTTAAACAATTACAACAATTTAAACAATTTTTCTGATATACAAAATATGTCGAATGGCAGAGAATTGTGATATACGATATGGCTCCAGATATATTTTCAAGCAAGAATGCACTTAATGTACATAAATTGAAATTTTCGGCGCATTACAAAAGCTTGTTTTGCTCGATCTGAAAATTACATTTGAGGCATATATTTTACTTAATACTAAATAAAACACAACAATCAAAATCTCAAACGGCGCATCAAAAAAAAATGGTAACATAAAAATGGATGAAATTATTAAGTTTAGGATTAGCTCAGAACGCCAGAAACTGCATAAAAATAATAACTTTAAATGGGCAAAATGAATCCAAAAAAGAGGATTCATTAAGCTAATGGACGTAAAAAGTATAATAATATTTTTTTTCATTTTACCATACATAGTTTTTTTTAAGAAAATGCAGCTTTAAAAGCTTATTTTTTCTGTGAGGTATGCAAATTCAATTCACGCAATATAATCGATTCTCTCACGTCAAATGATCACCAGAAAAATACAAGATATTCCTTGTAACCGATTCTGCGTATTCCGATTCCATCGCTATAAACGATTCCACAATACACAATACACAAAACCAGTCAAGCATTGATGTTGTCATAACATATCCACTCAGCGCATATTGGATCTCTGCGCAAATTAAAAGTCCAGCACAACTAACGCAAGTAACCACAAGGTCCAAGGTGGCAAATATTTACCAAAATCCAAATCCAATAAAGTGTCAAACAAAAGAAAAACCACAGACGACACGATATCACAACAACAAAGAGACATAGTAGTAATAAGACCAGTCTCTTACGCAGCTTTGGATGAAGGTAGTGTCGTTAGAAACATGGACTATTCGGATAGAAAAACAAGCAAGTAGGCTTAAATCCTGTTGTAGGACTGGACGACATTCCAATTAAGTTAGGATTTCGAGATAACTGGGCGTCACGGATGACAGTGTTCTGATGAGCCTGGTGAGGATGAACTTTGGCATCCTGGTCACGAAATGGAAGATTCAAAGGAAATCAGGCATGATGGAGGTTTCTTGTATGGAAAATATTATAAGGTCAAAAATATGCATTTTCATCAACAAAAAAGTGATTTCTAGTCAATAAATTATTTCGTGACAAGAATGCACTGCAGAGGTGTGCATTTTTCTCACTTCATCACTTGATTACAACAGAATTGTCCGGTTTGTACGTGGGTATAAGGTATAAGGTATACCCCACGTCCCCCCTGGGAGGGCTCGATATAGCTCTTGAAACTTGGTAGTACCGAGGTACTACCTAC
>JANSTU010003923.1:0-17921 GCA_027564075.1 Bolitophila hybrida
AACCTACTGATTTAAAGTGCTACATTCGAAAAACACTTCGGTCTGCCGGCCGGATTTGAACCGGCGACCTCCCATAAGCCAGGCCAACGCGTTAACCCACTCGGCTATGGCTATGATTAAATATTCCATACTAAAGAAAACGAATTTCTAACATAACCAAAAGTAACCAAAACCCTGACAGTAAATTGATTTTGAAGATTCAGAACCTGGGAAGAATTGTATTTATTATTTATTCCATTATATATGTATATTCGTCAAACCCTGAATGTAACATTTATTGGTTCAACTTTCTTTGTTCTAAATTCGAACGAACCTCATATATAATACGAAAATAGGAAATAGAATAAAAGAGAAAAAGAAATATGAAAACAACAGCAAATTGCGCAGTTCCAAACAAATATATACACAAGTCTTTTCCGGTGCCGTTAAAATAGCACAATTAGAAAATCGCACATTTTTCCATTGCGCATATTTCATGACGTGCTATTTCCATTCGCGCATTTTACGATTGCGTTATTTCAGATAGCACTGAATCCTATCGCGCAGATTATGCGGGCTCGCTTTTTCCAATCATTTTTGCAATGATGCCATATTATAATCATTCATTTGTTCCAACGAAAAACCACAACCACACATAAAATCTTTAATAACCAATTTTGTTAATCGTTCCGCACAGACACGTTTCGATTCAAATATTTTGAAATTTTTAAATAATGCATCCATCTGCACGGCCAGACAATGAAAATATACGTCAAAACCGGTATATATATATATTTATGCTAAAAATACAGGTACATGAAGATATAGAGAATAACATGATACCAACGCACATGTGCATTGTGCATCCCGCAAAAAAAAAAATAACAAAATACAGCAGCAACAACAATGCGTTATACTCTGAAGAGAGCGGCATTTAAGACACAAAAGATATATGCCAACACCTCGACGCGTTAAAAACAAAGGCAAAATGCCAACAACAACAACAATAACAAAGACTCAGTGAAAACCGACGGCCTCGATTTACCATACTCCTGTGAAAATATAAATAATAATATTTGAAAACACGAAACCGTATGCGTTTCGTAAACAACTATATAATATGGCTATATGTATCTAAACTTTATAGTTACCTATATACATATGTATATACTCGTATATATATATATATATATATATGATATATATACAGTGTTCTTCAAGACCCTAATTTATGTATTCATAACATCAAAGGTGTTATTTATTATGTAGCTTCTAAGTTATTAGTGTATATGCGAAGACTAAAAAAACAACACAATCTCTCAAAAAATATTAATATATATTATATATAGTACATAGTGTATATGTATTTACAAAATATTGCTACACTATAATTCTGATATTATATATGTATAGTATACCTATATGTGTATGTATATGTATCAAAGAACGGAAAAAGTTAGTGCACAAAAACAACAACAACAATCAAAAAAGGCGACGCAACGGCCAGAATAAAAATTAACAACGCGAGAGCAGAGTCCCGACCGTCCGCGTCGGTCGTGTCGGCTGAAATCTTAATCAAAGAGCTATGCCTCCCGGGGCGAGAATCAATCAAGCTGGATTCATTTCGCATCTTGGCAAATGGCAAATGCGCATCGCACCGTGCGTTGAATAAAATAATGTTTTTCTGTGTGCGGTATATACATATATTCTGTATATTCTGTATTATTACTGTATATTCGAGTACGTGCTAGATTGTTATTAATGGGAAGGTATATTACGCAAAGTCTAGGCGGAAGTAAAAAAATGTGGCAAACTTTAAGACATTGTATCGTTTTTCCCCCAAATGATTCACAAATTAAGAAATGCGATTGTACGACAATTGCCCGATTAACAATTTACCAAAAACTAATTGCCAAAATATAAAAAAAAATAATTGTGGATACCGGGTGGATACTACACTATGACCAAGATATTTTTAAATTGTGTATATATAGAGGCAAAATGTATTTAAATACAAAATATATCAATGCTGTTTAATATTTTGTTTATTAGATTTTAAAGGCGTTTTTCAAGTTTGTCGATATGTAATTTTGTTCGATTGGCTGACGCTCCACAGGCGCAGACGAAGGTATGCCTAATACAAAAACAAAGAATATATTTTTTTATTCAGTACAATGTTAATTTGTATTTTTTGTGTTTACCTGCATTGTATTTATAGAAAAAATCTTTAACTATCTGGAACTTGTGCAAAGTCTAGATTGCTGCGTTTTTGTCGTTGAACTGTTGAATTTGTAAAAGATTCTGCTAAAGATTACTTTTCTGAGCTTACGTCTCCAAACGATAAATAAATTTATAGAATTTCTGCTCATCTTGATCATCTGTGACTTGTCATAAGAGCATGGCCCTGATGTGTCTGAAATATTTTGGGCATCATTGGCGAGCCACAGAGACGTCAACTTTTTCTTCTCGATAGTGTCGATCCAGCAACACATTTGGCAACGATTGGTCTTTTAGTTGGCCCATTCAAAAATGTGTATAGAGCAACTTATGCAGCACGACAAGTTTTGTCAAATTTATTAGCGGAGAGTCTTTTGGGTTTCAACAGCCTTTTCGATATCGGTAGTTGTGATCAATCGCCCTCGTTATCTGCATATTGCTGTTCGTTCTGAGCGAGTACACGCAATTGCATACAATTCACGTTCAAAACATTATGACAAATATTGCAAAGCAAACAAATTTATGAGGGGGTCAATTTTTAACAACCACTGAGTTACCAGGACGTTTACATTTTTGTGTTTGGAGTTGTACATTCAAAGAAATATTAAATTTTAATTATTTACCCTAGAACAAGCAGATAAGACTTGTTTTATAGCTTATAAAGTAAACTTTTTGTAAGTATAATAGTTAATATCATTTTACAAAAAAAAAATTGTGTTATTTTTGTTATTATTATATTTATTCAAAAAAATCCGCAGTTAATGTTTTATTTTTTTCTAGTTTTGTTTGTATTCTATCTGGGGCTTTATGTGCCAGTCCAGATTGTTTTAGACTGCCTTGTCTACGTTCGGTTGCCTGAATTTGCGCCGTTTGTTTGCAATCGAGTATGTGATGAGATTTTGGGAGCTCTATGTGTACGTGAAAGTGTAAAATTGGCTGTGTAAGGAAAGGGTGTTATATAGGTCAATAAATTAATATTTCGAATCGTCCAAGCCTTTGCAACCGGAGATTTTACGTAATGAATTAGAACAATAGATAATTTAACATGCCAAAATAGCAATTAAAAAAATATTATACCTAAATTTAATATCACAACAAAAAATATAGCTTACTGGGACGTTATGAAAGTGCACCACACAGTGGAATTTAGCCTTAACGCTGTACGTTCTAACAGGCTTCGCTGTCATAACCATCACTAAATCATTTCTATTCAAAAAGCTCTAAACAAAGTGTTCCAAAATAATGACATTCTAAAAAGAAAAACAGGAAATATTTTAATTTTTTTTTTTCGATTTTTGTAAGATTATTGCACTGGTGGCCCGAGATATAATCTCAGAAACCTAACAAAATGTAAATGGAAAAACGAAGTTACATAAAATCATTCGATTATGCAAAAAAAAGTTGAATTTGACAAATGATAAGAAATTATTTACTCAAAATCGTAAAATCTTAATTTTCTTAAAATCTAGCAAATGAGGCTCAAATCAAGCAAATAGACTAGGGTATGGTTGTTTGATTTGAGCAAATGTTTCTTAAAATTAGAAACAAGACCAATGAATTGAAGACACGCATTTACTGATGTTCAGTAACATGTATCTTGGAACAAACAACAATGCGCTTGAGTCAAGTAATATGTTTCTTGAATATATGAACCCGTTTGAAACATATTCGAATATTAGTTAGTTTTCTGTAGAGTGCCTTTAATTTGAAACATATTACAAATAAAAACCACAATTTTTAATGTAATTTTAATAATTTAATTCAACTGATTTTATAATAATTTTGTTTTATACAAAATACTTAAAATAATGCGGTGTTCTTCCACTTATAAATGACCTGACATCACGGTTCCATATACAAATTTCAGCCACAATTGATCGTCATCTTTGATTTTTTTTTGGATTCGTTTTCTTCTAGAATTTCTAAAAGTACAGTGATTTTTATTTATAGTTACATTTTAATTGTATTGTTTTGAATGTTCAAATAAATATACGTGGAGGCCGGCGTACTGGGGCTCTCGGACTGACGCTCTCATTGTCTTAAATTGGAGGCCGGAGTTGGGGTAACTGGCACTGTCTCATCGATAGTTTTAATTTTAAAGACGGTGTACAACAGGGGCACTCGCACTCCCGCTCCAATAGTTCGGAGTCAAATTACACCAAATTGATCCAAGAAACGTGTTACTAAAATCAAGAAACATGTTACTACTCTTGGCATGCATGCACTTCGGTGCTTGAATCAAGCAATCTGTTACTGATAAAACGTTTGCTTAAATTAAGTATTATTTACTTGAACTGATTTCAAATAACAGTGTTACTGATTCTCAGTTAAAAAATTCGTTCCGTGTATATTTCCAGATATATTCCGGGCAATAAACCCATGTCCTATATATGTCTGCTATCAAAAGATATGAAAACGAAAACTGCACCAACAAACCAGCGAGAAGGGATCCCAACGTTAAATATTGTTATATTGATAAATTATGTATACTATTCCACTAGATATCTAACCAAAAATACCGGAATATAACTCGATATATTTTGAGCGATTTTTAATTTTTATTTTTTAACCTATTTACCACGTACTAGACGTCATAAACTCGCGCCGATATATGTACCTCATTAGGAGTAATATTGAAAATATTCCACTCGTGCGTTTTCCAGCGGTGCGTTTGTAGTCCCAGTAACGCCATTCTTCGCATTCATCGATGAATGCGGTCATTTCAATAAAAAAATGTTTACACAAAATATTCAAATTCAACTATACAATAGTTATACTTAATGACTTAAGGCATAGGCGTCGTGTGAACGCGTAATTTTTCTATATTATTGAACTAAGACTATATATTTCGTTGGCTTGGCTTATGGGAGGTCGCCGGTTCAATCCTGGCCGGCACACTGAAGTGTTTTTCGAATGTAGCACTTTAAATCAGTAGGTTCCTCTTGCTATTAATAGCCTATTTCTGAAATAGATTATAGATTTGGAATAAATTAATGCCATCAATTAACATATAAACACGCACCCAGTATAGAACAATAAGTGTATGGGGGCGGGCGTGTCGGCGGATTTTAGAAAAATGGAAAAAGAACAACGGTGATTCGGTTCTTGTTTTTATTATGACCTTAAAACCAATAAATTATTTGTTGTACGCCCGCTTTCACACGTAATCAAAACAAAACTAAGTGGCCGATTCGGCTGAAATTTTGACAGTAGCCGTCTATGAGAATGTACTATACGATAGTATTTTTCTCTTTCCAAAGATTGAAAACGAAAGCTTAAAACCAATATAAACTGACAAACAATGAAGCTGACCATGCAAATTATGCTAGACAGAGTGTAGATAGTAAAAAGATTAGATTTTCGCATTATCTCAAAGTAGGTTTTACGAAGAGTACCTAAGGGAAAACTCAGAATGACACTTGTACGAAAGTGTTTAAGTGTTCGGGTGTTTGGGCCCTAAGTAATATTTTATATATAGTATATTTTAAGCGATGATTGACCTCCTTGATAAAAGTTTTAATTTATTCTAATTTAATCTAATCTGTGATGAGCCCGTAAATTATTTAATTGCATCAAAACATTGTTGAAGCGGATAAATATATTAATCCTACTTAAATGCGCTCGCACTGAAAATATAATACGCCTTCGTCCACGAAATGTGTCAACATTCTTATTGAAATTCCATACCTATATAAAAACCGAAATCATAAAAATGTAAAGCGAACGAAATAAAATGGGTGGTGCTACCATAACGACGTGTTTGCCGCTATAGATCCGCCACAATTAAAGAAATGCCACAGTTCATAAAATTTTCGTGATATTTCCTCCCATTCGCCAAACGCGACGCTTCTTTCCTTGTGGCTCATTGCAGTCGTCGTGTTCGTCGCTGCTACTGCTGTTGCCCAACAAATACGCGGCCTCGTGTACGTCAGACTGTCAGACGACTGACATTTTTTTTAGCTCGTGTACTCTTAGCTTAAATTATGTTAGATTCTTCAAACGATTTTCTAGCTTTTTGATTTTACAACATCGTGAGACTCGTTTCGGCGAAAAATTAGGTCCAACCAGTTTAATATAGTTTTCTGCTATCGTCCTATGAATATGTTAAAACACTACGAGTATGGTGACTTAAAGTGTAATCACTTTTAAGTTTTTGTTATAGTAGTTTCACCAATATATGTATTTAAATTGTAAACATTTTTTGTAAATAATGTAGTCAATATTTAGGAAGTGGATGGAACGACTGCATCCTTATTTTGTGATGAGATAATTATTATGTTTTAATAAAGGTACTTAGGGATTTTCTCATTGACGTTAAATATAATAATAAAAGCGTTACCTCATAATGCTTATATGGTCAGACGATTCACATCAACAAATATACTCTTCTTTTGTCAAACTCCTTCATTTATGATATGCAATTTCTGGTCATTTACCTACATTGAATACATATGGCAATTTATTTAATAATATAATAAAAACAGTATAGTTGATGGCATCTATACAGTAAATAAAATTGAGCACAAGACTTTTCAAAAAAAAGAGCATAAATCTGTAATTATATTAAAAACAGATTACAAAAAACTAAATCCCCATATAAATAATAAATGGGATCGTCATTTCACGAGAAAATGAAAGGATTGTGCCGACACGTCGGCCGCGCTGCGTTCAAACACGTCCAATGGGAATTATGCTTTAAACTTTAAAGCGAAAATTGATGTGTTGTTTATATGGACGCGTATTTTCAATAAATTAACCAAATTTATGGGGTGATTAATTTCAATACACACACAGAGACTGAAAAACGCTCGCTTTTCTGCAGGCAAATGCACATTGCACAAACACTTAGTTTTGTAGACTTGGCAATTCGCGCATACGCGCTCAGCAAGTTTCTTTGAACATGCCGCTTCGCATCTTTTGTAAATATGCGATCGCGCATTATACACGAGTATGAAGAAGTCTTTTTTTCTCAGTTTCGACTCACAGAGAAACCACCCTATATACAATGCACTCGGTGCACGTATCGATGACAAATCTCTTTATCTTCGTTCACGCTTGGTATAACCGCAACATCTGTTTCATGTGTCCGTACAAGATTGTGTGTTGAATGAAAGTGAAATAAATGTGACGGCAACTGTGCGGCATTATTTGACATTATGATTTTCACGCACTTCAAACGATTTGACTAATCGAGCTGCAAGTCAACCGCGCATAGCACGATGGCCGCCAAAGGAGTGAGGCTAATTTGGAGTATTGTATATATTAAGTTATTTTAATGGTATTATTTTTTTATTTAATTTTCGAGGCGGAAGAGATGAAACATTATAGTTATATAGTTGGGACTAATGTACTTTTTGACGGTACACATAAT
Source organism: Bolitophila hybrida (assembly GCA_027564075.1). Lineage (NCBI taxonomy): Eukaryota > Metazoa > Arthropoda > Insecta > Diptera > Mycetophilidae > Bolitophila > Bolitophila hybrida. Next base: position 7,568 of record JANSTU010003923.1, read on the forward strand.
AATAGCAAATAACAAAAAAAAAACACTTTTATGTATGTACCTAGAACACATATTTTCTTTATTTTGGGATTTCACTTTTTTAGTCTGATAATTCTTGAATCACGAATATATTATGTACAAACTACATTATGAACAAAATTTGTATGACAAATGTAATATAGTAATATAGCTACTATTACTTATCCTCTTTTCATGGTGTGCTTGACAAAAAAACAAAAATAATAAATTTGTTCAAATGGATCGATTATGAAAAAAATAAAATATAGGAAGAAGGATCTCAGACGATCAAGTAAAATTTAAACGAATATATGTGACTTGGTTATGAAAAGGGGGCTTACGTACAAAAAAAAGTGTATGAGAAAACATCTGTTTAAGTTTCGTCTGTTTCTCAATGCCATTTAAGTGTGGGACAGATGGGCTAGAGGACATAAATCGATAGGTAATACACGGTCATCGTTGCGCCTCCTTGTATACTGGTCAAATGCCAAGCAAGACAGTCGGGAGCTCGTCTACACCAGAAGAAGGCATTGGTCCCACAATGTCTATATTTACATGTCGGAACCGCTCGCTCTGTACACATTTTTGTGCAGAGGACTTTGAGTGTGCCGATTCTTTGGCATGCCATGCATTTTCGGGTCCATATTCGTATGTCTCTTTAATGTTATTCCATATGAATCCCGAAGATACTACAATTATCCATTAAGGATTTCAAAAATGCATCGTTGAGTAGATTTCGCCCTTGTGCGTTGAGATTATATATATAACCAAGCACGATCATATAAACTGTCCAACAATAGGTTTTGACAGTGGGGAAATCCAGGGCAGCTTCAATTGTTTGTAATAAACGGATTAGCAGTACTGCACCAGACAGTTCGAGTTTTGGTATAGATATGGTATTGATTGGTGCAACCCGGGTTTTCGAAGCTATTATATTGACTTTAATTTGACCATTTTCATCGATGATAGATGCGTCTGAAAAAACGGAAAGTTCACAAGAACTTGAAACGGGACAATAGGAAATCTATCGGGGAATTTTTATTTCATTTATTTCAGACAGTTTTTTACGAAAATCTTGCCAATCTTGGTTTATCTCGTCGGGCAATATTTCATCCCAATTGGTCTTGGAAATCTCTGAAATGTTACTTTAGGGGTTATAATAATTCGTGCCATAAGTCCTAGAGGATCGAAAAAACTAGCGACCTCTAATAAAAATTGCCTTTTGGTTGGGGTGTGGGTTTCCTGGTTTTAAAATAAACTTAAAGCGGAAGTGGTCAGTTGATGGGTGCCATTGGATGCCAAGTGTTTTGATTGATTCGTCAAACTTGATTTGGACTGGATTCATTTCTTGATGTTCAGGAGGGATATTTTTGAGGTTCCAAAGGTAAGTAGGCGAAAATCGGTTATGGACTATCTCTCTATACGATTCGAAGCATTTCGCTATCTGCAGGTTAGACTTTTATTTGTCGGTACATTTCTTTAATATCGGCTGTTATTGCGATTCTATGTTTAAGCCATCTCTTAAGAATTGCTGACATGTCTTGTTGGATGGTTGGGCCGACTAGGAGTTTCGGTCTTAAAATATTTGCATATACTGCAGAACCCAGTAGTAGGTCAAGTCTGTGGTTTGAATAGCTACAATAGCGGTTGGTAGTAGAATTTGGTCGTTGTTGTTGGTGTTGGTAGCGAAGTGCATAGAAAAGCTTTGTTGTGAGGGTCGACTGAAAGGAAAGGATTTTCAGGGCGTTGTGGTTCGGGCGAGCAATTATTTGTACCAGGTGATACGTGGTGGTTGCGAGGGTTGGTAGGAGTATGTGGTCTGGTAAATGAACGATTGATGGTTGATGAGCCATCGAAAGATGGTTGACGGTTTGAAGTAGAAGCGACTTGATTGCAACGGTTTGTTGCTGGATAGCGATTTGAATATGTGCTTCGTGGTGACGAAACGGTGTTGGAAAATTGATTTGGGTGAAGCAAGGTATGGTGACGACCATTGCATATTCGGCATTTATAAGAACTATAACATTGTGTAGAATAATGAGCAGAACCAAAACAATTGCGGCAGAGCTTAGCTTCGGCGACAATGTTTGCTCGTTGATCAACGGGCATGTTTTGAAAGGTTGAACAATCCTTTAGAAAATGATCAGATGAGCTTGAGCACGCTATGCATGTTCCTGCGGAGGTCGAAACATGGTAAGATTGATGTGGGTTGAAACGACTTGGTTCGCCGTGGTTTTTCGGTTTGGTATTGAAGAAATGCGAACCTTCGAGAGTACCTTCCTACCTTTCTACCTTCAATAAATGAATTTAATTCTTCAAGGTTTGGCTGCTCGGTAGATTCTCCGATGCGTTGATCCCACAATTGCTTCGTATCTGGTGGAAGATTGTGCGAGGTAATGTGCACGATAAGTGGATCCCAATTATATGTATTTATGTTTAGATTATTCAGGGAGGATAAACAGCGTTTTGTTGTATCTAGGAGGTTGCTTAGTGCACTAGACAATTCGGTTTTGATCGACTGAACTGCTAATAGTATGGTCAGTTGAGCACTAATGAGAAGCGGTTGTTGTTGTATCGTTCGTGCAGGATTTTATAGGCTGCGGCATAATTTGCGGATTTTGATTGAATTGGTGCTAATAAGTCTGCTGGTGGGCCTGACAAATGTGGTTTAAGGTGATGTAACTTTTGAATATTGGCGGAAGATCAATTTTGTGGTTTTGGTGATGTACGTTTGCGCCGGTTACATTTAAGGATAAGCGTTGTATGCGCTCTTCCTCTAGGTATGTCTCCGCTCGTACTTGTTCAGAGACGTGGTTTTGGAAGTACGGATTGGTTTCCGGATTGATTTAAACTTGCTATTGCTATTAAATGATCATCATTTTCTTCAAATTGTGAAAAAAACGTTAGTTACTTCAGTAATATGAAATACAAGTAAAGACTGACTTGCATTTATGCCAATGACGTCACGAGCTTGAATGAGTGCTTTATCAAATTTAAATTTCAAACGTAATTGTATACTGGGTGCGTGTGTATATGTTAATTGATGGCATTAATGTTCCTTTATTCAAAATCAATAACTTATTTCAGAAATACGCTATTTATAGCCAGAGGAACTACTGATTTAAAGTGCTACATTCGAAAAACAGTTCGGTCTGCCGGCCGGAATTGAACCGGCGACCTCCCATAAGCCAGGCCAACGCGTTAACCCACTCGGCATGGCTATGGTTACATAAATATATTTTAAAAAGCTTTTTTCATGTTCGGTTATAGTTGATAAATTAGGAAATACACCATTTTTTTTTATTTAACCGATACATTTTTACAAATTTTTTATTTGATAATTCAAAGTGATCAAGTTTAAAATATTCTTTTTCCTTGATCATGCAGCTTCTTGCACAACTGCTAGAGCTCGAATTGTGATATATCGTGAAAACTTTATTAAGTATCCTTTTTCACATAATGTATATTTAATCATAATAATTATTACACAATGAAATAAAATTAAAACTGTCAAAATTTACATCAAAATTTCGTGCCAAAACTGATTAAGACAGCTTTATGGCAAACCTAAATATTGGTTCGAAAATTGTACTTGCATTTAAGTATGAAATTTTCAAGAATACCATTCGGTTTGATATCGCACCTAAAATGTCAACTTAGGTACAACTAAATAAGACAGATCGATTCTAGAATAGCGCTCCAGCACCATGCTGTGTTTATTAAAAAAAAAGGTTTTGTAGTACACAGCTACTACATAGTTATATATGATTTTTACAGTAACAACCAAAAATTTCAATTTAATTGGATCTTTTCGAGGTTTTTCGTAACCAGATTACGTACTTTAATTTAACTCTTATTTAATTAAATAATTCGACAGCAGTAAAGTCTGTAAGAATCGAATAAAGTGATTTTTGTTGCGCCATTCGAAAATAGGTCTGATGTAAATGTGTGAACATAATTTTACGGGCGTAAGATAAATCACTTCTAACAAACACGCAAGATCAAATATAAAACTAGATTCAAGAAAAATGAATGTTGTTTTAATAGTTGAATAGTTGTTTTACCTAAAAAGGTTTTTATATCATGTCGCTAATGGTATCGAATTCGCACTACCTAATAAACGAATAAAAATGTTTCCTAACAATTCAAAATATTTGTTACCCGACTTCTCTGCAACATATACCTCGTAATAATATATTGTGAATAATCTAGATATCTGACAGCTGAACTGTCAATTGAAAACTCTTCAAAACGTCACAAGTGACAAGTGCCGTGTGCCGAGTCGTGTGCAGTGAAAACGCAACCGTCATGTAAACAAATCGAAAATGATTACAACAAATGTATAATTAAGTTAAAATTACAGTCGCTGTTAACTGGAAAATCGAAACAACTCAATTATTAAAGTTTCACCTACACTCAAACAGCACGCAACTTATAAGACACAATCAAATACACATATACGGACACAATAAGCGAGCGTCACCATCGTCCGAAGTCGAACAATTTAATTAAGAAAAAAAACATTATTTTCGGATACGCACGATTTGTTAATACTGTTCCTATCGGTGCCTTATCTCAGAACAACAATTCAGATAACTGCCAGTGACTGGCCCGCTATCGAAAGCTATAATAGTCTATATTCATTGGTAATGTTGAGAGTATATAAGTAAAGTTACACGTAGCTCAATCATACACTTGCATTGGAACTGGAATCACAATGAGAAAATTCCTTTGGAGTATTTTGGCTTTCGCCACAATGGCAACTACACTTGGCACACAAGCAAACTTGGAAACTAGTCCTGCAAATATTCTAGCTATATTTCCGTGTGACTCTAAGTCACATTTTAGTCTGGGTGAAGTTATTTTCACAGAGCTTGCCAGTCGAGGTCATAAGGTAAGATTCCTAAAATTAATTCAATTTAAATTATTAATAAATATATTTAAAATTTAGATAACTGTGATAAGTGCATTTTCTCTGCGTTACCGTAATGCCAATATAACAGAAATTCATTTAAACGGTGCTAACGAGCATTTGAATCAACTTGGCCTAGAACAGGAAAGTTATTTAGCCAAAGGAGATCGATCTGTTATCGAAGGGCTGACAAATCTCATATACGGCACTACCGCTTTGGTTAACTATACACTGGGCTATCCAAAATTACAGGAGATCATTAAGTCGGATCAGAAATTCGATTTGTTGTTGATCGACATGTTCTTCACAGACAGTTTACTAGGTCTGGCTCATTATTGGAATATTCCGGCCGTCGTTCTATGTTCAGCTGGCACTAATAAGTGGACAAATGAAATGGTCGGTAATCCACACAATCCCGCATACAATCCGAACATATTTCTTGGATACACAGACAAAATGACACTTAAACAACGTTTGATCAATGCTTTGGTGTCGGCATTTGAGAAAATTACATACAAGTACGTATTCTTGAAAACATATTTTATAAAAAAATGTATAATTTAAATTTTATGTTTAGCTATATGTATTTACCATCTCAAGAAGCCGTCTACCGACGGTATTTCGAGCCATTAACACCTGCCAAGCAGGTTTTGCCACCACTTATTGATCTCATTCACAACGTCAGTCTGGTACTGTTGAACTCACATTCGTCTCTACAGTACCCACGTCCGTATGTGCCAAATATGATTCACATTGGTGGTATGCACATCAATCGTAGCAATCCCAATTTACCTGATCACATTCGTGAGTACATCGATGCAGCTCCTGACGGTGTGATCTACATGAGTCTTGGTAGTTCAATTCAATCAGCTAATCTGTCAGCGGAGCAGATTAGTATATTTGTGAATGTATTTGCAAGCTATGTTGGACGAATGCGAGTAATCTGGAAATGGGAAAATGCAACATTAACTAATCATCCAAATAATGTGGTCATTGGTCCATGGATGCCACAACAAGCTATTCTGGGTGAGTAGTCCTTAGTCTGTTAAACTATTAAATAAATAATATATTTCTTATTTTATACTAGCTCATCCCAATGTGCGATTATTCATCACACACGGAGGTCTTTTAAGCCTAATGGAAGCAGTCAATTTTAAAACTCCAATTGTGGGAATTCCAATTTATGGTGATCAAGAATACAATATCGTAAATGCCGAAAATGCTGGCTATGGTCGCAGACTAGATTTAAATAATTTAACTGAATTAACACTGGCCGAAAGTATTGATGCGGTACTCTCGACACCATCCTATCGAAAGAACATTGAGCGGCTCAGCAAACTATTCCGAGACAATCCTGTAGATCCACTAAGCAATGCCATCTATAATATTGAATATGTGCTTCGAACAAAAGGTGCGCGACATCTTCGCTCAGCAGCCGTAGATTTGTCACTTTGGCAACAGATGCTTGTCGATGTGGCCCTAATTATAACCGCCGGAATCGTTCTCATTCTGGCAATACCATCATTTTTTATATGTGTCTTGTTGCGCAAGAGCAATGCATCGAGTATAATCAAAATTAATACGGACAATGGGCAATCACCATCAAAACAACAACGTATCAGTAGTAATAATAAAAAGAAGCAGTAAATTGATGTTTTAACAGTGTAAAATTGGCATACACTATAATATTAACACAGTTTCCTTAAGCATCCAAAAAAACATAGTTTTTTAAGTTTGTTGATTTTAAAATATTTTTTTTTTGTTTTTATGTGCAATCAAATACGTGCCATATTGTAATTATTTAACTAACTCCATATCACATGAATGAGTACGCACGGTGAAAGAGTTTTATTTATTTTATATTATAAATTCGTTAGAAACGACGTTATTGAGAGAGTAAATGTTAAAGAATAAATGTGATATTTTTTGGGAAATATAACAATAGTGTTTTCATTTTATATACTGAACGGATTACTGATTGTCGCATCTGATAGCTCCTTATTTCGGCAAGGATAATCATTATTATTATAGTTTTATAGATATTTTAGGTATATAGTCTTATTGAGAAGGTGGGAAGATGTTTTGGTGAACTGTCAAATTACGGTGTCGGATAAACTTTATAAGAAGATAAAACCGAGAAAAACCGTTTGTTTGGAAGCGGCTATGTATAGCAGCAATGCCTCCAAACTAGGCTGCAAAAGGCCAAATCTTTTTTATTTATTAACGAATCACCTAGGCGTCCTCTATGTACTACATAGAGATTAAAGAACCAATAAATATATATATATAATATTAATACTGTGCATATTTATTGTCAATAAATTTAAAACCGTTTCAATGAGTCTCTTTCGAACTAGATTTTCAAACATTAGGTATTTTTTCTTTACAAATGGATTATCATACATAAGTCAATTACGATAACAAATTTGTATTATTAACTTATCAAAATACGAAATTGTTTGTTTGAAATCTAGATTACAAAATAGTTCTAAAAACGGTTAAATACTCAGAAATCTTAAATAAAATAACTAAACAAACATCTACAAAAAGTTGTAGGTAAATTATAATATGCAAAATGCATGAGATCCTGATTAATCTTGTTCTTTTCGGCTATGCATGGCCAAGCACACACTACACTTTCTGGGACTAGATATTCTTAGAGTTGACTCTTTAGAGGCCCTTATTGAAGAACACTCGTTCGGGAAGTTCACCTTTGTTTGTGCGCTTCATTTCCTCGTAGAACTTTGGCTCAAATCGTTCGATCATAGAAGTGCTCAAGGAGCTAAAAAAATAGATTTACATTTTAGGATAAACTGCACGATATGATAGATTTATACTTACCATCGCTGTGGAAAGAGTGAACAAGCAGTAGGAACCATGACCATTAAGCTAAACGTTTAAAATGTAAATTTTAAAAGTAGTTTATAAATATGATTTTGTAAATACATACAAACAACCAACGGCCAACGTCTGGAACGGTGCGTGGAGTAAATGCAATTTCTTGAACCACGGAAGACGCTCCAACTTCTGCATAACAACCGGAAGCAACATCATGCCAGGCGCAGCCATAGCAATACGTGAGAATATCACTTCCGAGATACCCTTGGCGGCTGCAAGCCTGCTCTTGCCCACAACAATGTCATTTTCATCGGTTACATCAATACCCTCGGTCAGTTCCGTCTGACGCATTAAAGGTATATTAACACAATTCGCAGAGGCGACCGCAGCAAACGGAACATAGCGCAACATAAACGGATGAGCCCGTTTGGTCCAATAGGCCTTGCATCCGATGGCCGCTATAACGGCACTAGTGGTAGCCGAAACATATGAAATGCCCAACATGTTCACTGTTACCGGTGAGTTTGCATTGCGGTTAGTGTAGTTGACCAGTGCGTTAAAGGACTGATTCACAAATTGCCAGAATACTACGGCAGGAACGGTTCTGCAATTAGAACAAAATATAATCCTTATTTATGAAATTATTTATAAAATGTACTTGTAAAACTGAAGCATTGCTCCGGTAATCAACATTCCACCGGGCATCTGAAAACTCATACGACCAAAAACATTCTGCTTCTCTCCAGAATCCGGATGAAAAGCAGATTCGAATAGCTTCTTAGCGTGGATAACCTGCTCTGCGGTAGTACCTGGTGGCTCTCTTCCTAGTCTAAAAAATATGTATTTATTAAAAAAAATATTTTTCCAAATTTGTTTTGATAACATTTGAAATTAACTGATAAAACTTATTATTTTGCTATATATACAATATACATAATCTAAATAGCCAAACATTTTACTGCTGAACCTTAATGACCCTACATATCACGAGTTATCGTGTAAAGTGTATGTGTAATAGGTATATTATTATGTTTAACTTGGCACACTGACAAGTCTTGCGACTTATTCTGATTGTTACCAGGTGGTCTGATAAGAACATAAATATTTGTCTGTTTTTGTGTATTTGTTCACACTAAAAATATACGACAAGGTCGCAACAAGCATTGTAATCTAAATTAATTTATGCTAGTCACGCTTTTGTTGAATATTGCATAATAAATACAATATATATCAGTTGTGTACCGGTATTGTTGAACCAGTAATTTTGCATTGTCCAGATCCTCTTCGCTTGCGAAACCGGTAGTTGGATCGGTGACCCATGCAAAGTGCTTGAAGCGCCCAACGAAGGTACTTTGATCCCACAACGGTTTGTCAATGTTGATACGTCCATTTGGTTGCACAACTGAAATACAGAAATAGTCATAAATCTCATAACCGTTATGTAACCAAGTACTGAGATCATACATTCCATGTTTTCTGTTTTTACTTGAAATAAGCAGCTCGAAGAAACGTAGACGCGAGTTATTGATTCTTCGTGAAATAACTAAAACTGAATGATTGTTCAGTTTGTTTGCGAATATAATACTCGGTGGACACTTGGAATTATCAGCAAATATTGATTTTACTATTATTTGTAGATTATATTTTAATTTCAATTAAAATCAATACTTTTTTTTATCATTTAGTTGCAGGAAACATTGCGGGCGGAGAGCTGCGAACACGAAAATAAATGACAAACAGTGAAAAATTGACAGATTTGTATGAAGTTTCTAATTAGAGAACGTAAATATAAAACATCAACAAAAAGCAAAGAGAATGTCAAATTGCATAAGAACAGAAAGAGGACAATTCACAAGCTGCTAGAATAAAAGAGATTTCGCCAAACATTCACAATAACATTATTATTATTATTATTATTTGGTATGAATGTTTTATAGTTTGGTTTAAAAGAAAGACTGGCGTAATAATATGTGTATGTATATTATAACAAAATTCAGACTGGCGTTAAAAATTCAAATCTTCCGTCTCTTTTGCTACATGTTGACAGATATTGCATGAAAAATATGTCAAAATTAAGCAAAAGTCACGTGAGATTTGAATTAGAATTTGAGCACTGTAGCTGTGAGCTGAAACCCGGAAAATGGGTTCTGTACCCACTTTCCGGGTTTTAGCTTATAATGAAAATGCTATAATAATTTTAAATCAAATATTTCAATATTAAGCAAAAAGTCAAAATGTGAGCACGCTCACGAACAAACAATCCGGTGAGCTATTTGAGCATTTTTATACACATTGTGAGAAATCAAAAATCGTTTACTTCGCTCACAAACTGACGTGAGATAACCCTGAAAGTGACTTGACTTTTAACTTTATATTGAACTATTTGATTTTAAATTATTTCATAGGATTTAAAGACTTCTCAATTTCGTCTCAAAATGCACCCACTGTGAGCTGAAACCCAGTAAGAGGGTACTGTACCCAAAGTATGTACTAGTGAAATGCTCGAAAATGTTTTTGCGAGACGGCCAATATATATAAAGGGTTTTCCAATAGGGACGCTCGAACTTTGACAGCGCATTGCGGCCATGTTGTTTGAGTGACAGATGT
>JANSTU010003934.1:0-17919 GCA_027564075.1 Bolitophila hybrida
GCTCTACACGATGCTGGGTCCAGAGTGCGGCAAACTCACTCAAGTATATGACTGGAATCGCGAGATCAGATCAAGCTGACCTAGGATCCAATTAAAATAGGCCTCAACTGGCCATTTATTTGTATTATACCATGGGTGTGTCGGTCACATTCTTAAGGCTTGTTTTCCAAAACAGCCATTTACAATTTTTTTTATATTTAATCTATGTTTTAAATAAAATAACGGAATGTGGCGGATTGTAGACGTTTTTTTTTATTTTATTTATTTATGAAAAATTTATTTATTTACCATATAGAGTAACCGTACAAGTTATGACCCTTGACTATTTTTAGTCAAGTGGGCTCAGGCCTGGTACCTTTAAGCTTAAATAGATATTTTTGAAATTCTGCGCGGGATTATGATCGCCGAGATTTTGAGATAATATTAATATAAACCTAAACTTTTATTTAGGTCGACGGTGACAATTTCACTCTGTCGTTTCTTCACAAACCTGGCGATCGCACTGAAGAGCGTTTTTACTATGCGTTCACGTTTCCGTACACTTACACCGAGTGTCAACAAACGCTAGATTCCTACGACAGTCTGTACGCACGACCAGCGGACGAGATTGACTATATTATACAGAAAATCTCTATGACCGATGAGAAATTCAACGAAGATATGGAACGTATTGCTGAGGTTCGTCGCTTGAATATGGTCCAAGAACTTGCGTGTGTGCAGAGTCTACTGTATGCCACCGACTATGCATTGGGTCAGAAGAATGGCAACAATGAAAATGAACCCGTGAATGTACAAACGTACGATCGCGTTGATCGACTACCGAAAGGAGCACTTGAATCGGACATCTACTATCATCGGGAGCTTTTAATTGAATCGGTACAGGGCAGATCCATTGATCTATTGACCATCACATCATTTCATGGCATTCAGCCAGAGCGAGAGGAAAGACTACGGAATCTTTTTCCCAATTCTGAATCGCTTCGAAGTAATATTTTCACAGGCAAAAAGGTTTGGAACAAGATTTGTATCGTTGTTCTTGTAATACACAATGTATCTTTCTGACTAGATAATTTTTGTATCTTCACGAGTACATCCTGGTGAGACTCCTGCCAGTTTTGTGCTCAATGGATTCATGAAACTTTTGTTGGACAGACACAGTACAATTGCTGCTGTTTTGAGGTATTTCTTTAAATTTAATATGTTTAAATATTTTTTTAACATAATCTCGAATATACAGGAAAATGTACGTATTCAAAGTGGTGCCATTTCTAAATCCGGACGGTGTCTTCACCGGATGCTATCGCTCGGACACCCTTGGCCATAATCTCAATCGAGTTTATTTAAATCCAAGCCTAGAAACTCAACCCTCAATTTATGCCGTCCGAAAGCTAATCAGGTAAACATACAAAAATTTACTTGTCAATAATTCCTCACAAACTTTTATAACTAGATACTACCACAACGGTAAAGATGTCATTGAAAACGGTGAGCTGACCGCCGATGCAGACATTGATGTCCAAACCGAATCAACTGACGAGTCTCTATCTGGAAAAGGTACATATTTGTACAATACAAACTCTGCTGTGTGTGTATTATACAAAAATGCCCCGCCACATTTTTTTTACAATCCGCATATTCATCCCTGTAGTGTAGCAAAGAATCAATGAATATCAATAATTAATTAATATATAAACAATGCAACATAATTTGGTTCCTAGTGACTGAACAAGAAGCTAGTTCGAGTTTTGATTCGTCACGCAGTGCATCAACCGAATTGGAAAAGTCACCGGACATTGAATCCTCACCACCACCACCACAACCAATGATGAACAACACCATTGAAGAAGCCGCACTTCTGGAAGTGGCCAGCAGCGTCAACATACCAGCAGCAGCCATAACGGCGGATCGTACTGTGGGCATGGTATTTCACGATAAACTGATTACCGAAATCAAACCGGTAGTAGGCACAAGCATGCCACCACCACCATTGCTGACCTATAGGAAAAAAACAAACGTAGCTAAAAAAGAAGAAAATGCATTGAATTCATCGAGTGCACGCTTACGGGATACAGCCAGTGAGACGACAACAAAACGCAATACCAAGTCTGGTGTACTTGTACCACGCAAAGAGTACTCGGCACGCAGTCGTACACCAACCACTCAGGTGATGGGGCAGTTTCGGCAGACCAAGCGCAAGGTAAACCCATTGCCCACGTTCAGTTCAACAGAAAATAGTGACACCAGCACATCGGAGAGCCCAACGGAAATGGCAGAGAGTAATTTGTTCCTCTACATTGATCTACATGGACATGCTTCAAAGAAGGGCATCTTTATGTATGGTAATCATTTGCCAGACAATAATGAAGCTGTTGAGTGTCTGCTGTTGCCACGTTTGATGAGCATGAACTGTCATCATTTCCATTTTGATGCCTGCGTTTTTTCCGAACGAAATATGTATCACAAGTGAGTGAGACTCTATGTGTTCTAATATAAATATCTATTAATAATATTAAAATCGTAGAGGAAAACGTGATGGTCTATCCAAAGAGGGTTCAGGACGTGTGGCAATCTACAAAGCAACCGGTCTTATCAAGAGCTATACTCTAGAAGGTAACTACAATACTGGAAAGTACGTAAATATCTTACCACGACGCGGTCGAGACATTGGATCACGCAAGCACAGTTTGACCGCTCCAAAATATACACCGTCCATTTTTGAGGAGGTAATTAATACAAAAATTCATACGATCATGAATAATTACAAATAATTATTTCCAATAGGTTGGCCGAGCATTGGGACCCTCCATTCTAGATCTGACAAATTCGAATCCATTTTCACGGCTACACAATTCTGAATTCAAAACACTACAAGGTCTTCGAAATGCACTTCGTTTTGATATTGACAAGAGCAACAGTCGAACAATGGTCAATGCCAAGGTAAATATTGGTTTTCCTAAAAAGATAGTCGCGCCCAATTTCCGTACTTTCATGCTGCACTCGTTGTTCGTTATCACTTTTCATAGCGATTTATTATGTTCATGATTTTTCAGAGAAATTTAAAAAGACCGAAAGAAATGCGAAGAGTTATCAAACGCAGAAGAACCCACTGAATACAGACAGACCGAACTTGCATGCATTTTTGTTTTTTTTTCTGTTCTGTTTGTTGTTACTTGTTTGTTGTTGTTTCTGTTAAATTTCACTAAATTCTATTTTGTTTAATAATTTGTTCATAGTTTGTGTTTTCTGTAGAATAATATTTTTCAAAACAAATTACAGGCTCTTTCTGCAAAAACAAGACGAATGAAATCGGTGGTCGCGTGCTGCTCAACTGCGTCGGAAATAGCCAAAGAGAATAAAGCGTCATGTGCTAAACTACAAATGGCATCGTTTAGTAAAAAGGAAGGACCGTCGGGTCGAAAAAAAGGAAAGGTTCTGAGTGATGTTGTTTTACCAGCACCTGTTACACTGACTAAGTTACCAGAGACACTAGGAACAGCACCACCGAAACGTTCAAAGGTATCTGCAAAAAAACCCCTAGACGAGACAACAAGTTCTGTGGATATTGTTTTCGTTGATGATTTCGCTAAAAATGTAATTGAATCTGCGAGTACAGAGAGTGTTCCCACCGCAACAGAAGTACACATTGAAGCTCAGGAATTGGACACCGAGAAGCCGGGCTGCTCACATACATTAATACCGACACCTAGTATATCGAATATTGCGTTTGCAAAGTCCAAGAAGTCTGCCTATTTTGCTGGTCTCACGTTAGCCGGCACTAGTGGCAGTTCCGTTCAAATGAACTCCAAGAAACCGACTTTGCTAAAGAAACGCTCAAAGTTCGCTACGGCCGGTCTCTTAAAGACACTAAAACGTAGCAGCCTCAGCAAAGACAGTCTCAAACTGAAAAAGAAGAAGACCCTCAAGTCGGAAGCGCAAATCAAGCGCAACAAAGTCAAGGTTTTCTAAGGTTGTGTGCCTACCTTTTTTTTTTTTTTTATATATAACAACTAACCAATATTACAAAAAATGCGTTTATTTTTATTGATTACCATACACAGACACACACACAAAAACTAGAAATCTTTTTTGTTTACTAGTTAAATGTGATTTTAAAATGTGTTGATTGATGTGGTTTTTATTGTTGTTTTTCATTGAATGAATAATTTAAACTCTTTTTATGTATATTTAAATACAATACCATTCACAAATGATGATAAATATAGACTTGATTTATATAGATTTTAATGTAATTAATTACATACCTTATAAATACTGCCGACGACGAGCCGGAGAAACGGTACAAATGTTATTAATTGCATTGCACAGGTTTACTCGCACATTTAATATATACACACTCAAACTACCACACAAAAACGATACGACTATAGAAAAATATATGATCGAATGTGGAGCATATCTAATACTAAATTATTAAATGTTTATAAATTATATTTTACAAAAATAAAGATTCATTTTGTATCTTAGATGTTGTTTTAATAATTTTACATAAACCACGGATTTTTAGGCAACTTTTACAACATAAACTCGATTTATATTATTGCCTCTGCTTATTTTGGCGTTGGTAGTCCTTCGTGCTCTGCCCAGTCCAGCCATGATCCCTTGTAGTTTTTTACGCTAAACATAAAATGCAAATATAAATACAATCTTTAAAAAAAAAAAAAAAACTTCTAAAAATAAACATAGGAAATATCAAAACTTAACAGCAGTTCAAAAGAAGAATAAAGAATAAAACTCAACAAAATGGAAGCTCTCGAGAATCTTACTTCGTGTAACCAATAATCTGTGCCAGTTGTGCGGCGGTCAGACTCCGTTGTCCGATGCGACACATAAAAATTAACTCAGCATCGAGTTCCGGCTTGTTGCGTCCGTACAAGTGCTTAAACTCATTTTCGTCCAGCACCGCTGATAGGGCACTTTGAATATGTCCAACTTTAAAGAAAAACGAATATGATTCGATACATATATAATTGAATGAATCTAGTTCTAGAGATTTTGAAAAAATTTCCTTTGTAACTGTAAGTTTTAATATTTCCAGATGGAAAATCAAAGCAAACCCATTGTCTATCTTACTCTATGTACCCGAGCGCAACGGCACTATTACTGGCAGCCGTCGACCGTTTTCCGGACAGGCAGCTAAATATCAACTTTGACGTATCATCGGGTTTGTGATGACCATAAAGCTTCTGAAAGTGTTCGGGCGAAGTTTCATCTGATAGGGCTCGCTTAACATCACCCACTTGTGTATTGTACTTGGGACGTAAGCAATAAGTTTGATTTAATAAATAGCAATACACTTACGTGGAATATTAATGCTGGTTGGTATTTGACCAGTTTCCAAGAGTTCACTGGGTTCACGGACATCGATTAGAAGTTTCTCAGGATGATTAGGAAGATCTTTGATTTCATCGTAGTAAACAATCGGAACATTCTCAACTGGTGATGGTTTACAGTATGATCTGGCCGGGACAGACGAAGAATCTAAAATATATTTAACTAAATTAAAGGATATACTTAAAATAGTGATAATATTGTACAGATATCTTCGATGTCCATAGTTTTAGACTGTCTTGACAGAATATGGGTAAAACTTAATGCGGATTGCACAGTGATATTCCTTGATTGTATCCTGATGGTATTTTTAATACTTGTCGTAAGTGATCTTTGGTATAAAGTATTATTCGCAACTACACTGGACAGAATTCGTCGATAGTTCATCATTTTGACCTGGACTGACTATATAATAAAATAAATAAAGGTTCAGCAATCTGTATTATCTTTAGAGGAGGATGATAAGCAAAGAAAGACAGATACGTCAATGCTGTCACTTTCGTTTTCAATGTTACGTCACCTAACACCATACAGCTGTGAAAATTGTGCGTCACTTTGCTTAAAATATAAAATTTAGTTTGTGTATGTGTTTTTTTTTCTTATTCTTTAAATCTAAATCTAGAAATGTTTAAACTATAGAACAAACAAATAACAATTTTTATATTATTAGTCCTGTTGGGCACACTTTCATTTGTCATTGTGAATTACATTTAAAAAATATTTAAAAAAATTGCCGCAAGAGGGCTAGTGTTGCGCTGCAGATGCAGACTGCCAGAGTTCAAACTCAGAAATAAACATAAATGTGCAGTGTGTTTTTAATTATTGATTTTCCTCTGTGATCACCATTTTACGGCCAAAATAATTAAACTAAAATTGAAATTCTTTAAAATTCACGGAAAAACTTATAGTACATATACATGGTAAATTGTAAACATATTCGTTTGCACAATAGCAGCGCCGTTGACATATGCCTTATATTGTGCTACACGCCCGTAGCGCCACCACCGGAGAATGCAAGCAACCATCATCGATTCTGAAACCATTTATTATTTTGTGCCAAAATATAGTAAGAAAACGTTCGTGTGAAAAAAACGCAATTTTCTCCTGACAAAGCCATTGTAAGTGTCTGAAAATAAGTGGAAAATATCTACGAATCCCTGTACTTGTGAAAAATGATAAATGTGCCCATCAAAAAGTAGCATCATACGGGGAAATTGTGAATTGAGTGTGTATATCGCAGTGTGTGCGAACATCATTTGCATAGATTTCCCATCCCAAGTGTTCTATTGTGTTCCAATATATTGATGTAATCTGGTCATCTAGATTATGCACTGCCCGGTGTCTGCTGCAGTTTCTGAAGAAAATAACACATATATAAACGGTTAAAGTCCATTCGATATATTTAACCAAAGATATTTCTGCTCGGGGACGGCATTCCAATCTGATTTTTTTTTTGTATGCACATTCCAATGAGCGGTGCAAGGTGATATGTGTATGTAAATATGCTTGTCTCTGTCTGGCGCATCGTGTTATTGAAGCGCGCGCGCGCTTGCGGGCTTTGTGTAAACGCGTAAAACATGTAGTCGCGCATTCATGGGATTTTGTTGTTGTTGTTGTTCTCTTGCAACGGTGTATCGGATGAAACTTAATTTAAATAAAATTGTACCGTATTTAGTTTTGTCAATAATTTTGAATGAAATCGTATTTTTGCAAGTTTATTAACTCAAATATGAAGAGTTGTCTGTAATATGCGCTGTATAGGTTATTAAAACATTATCGAGTATTGGCCAGACAAGAACCAGCTTAACGTTGAAATTGAAAGTCATTGACTGAACAAATATTTGTCCACAACACACCTATGTTCACACAATAGTCATCAATTTGCTCGCAAGCCGTTCGGCTACAAGATTGTTTATAAAATCTTCAAATATCATTGCAATGACGCGTACGTATGCTTGAGCACATACTTTGTTCCCTTTCACGCACACAACATAACAACTCGAACCGTATTACACCGAAAAACCAGTTTTTGAATTGAGCATTCCTTAGACCGACCGACCGAAAAACTAGTTTGTGCGCCTCCGCTCTGCTAATTCGCTCTTGAGGAATTTACAAACGAACGGTGTGCGCGCAACTCAATGATGTTGCGCATGTGTTTGTTTACGTTTGATTAACTTTTTCGTTTGAATTTCAGATGGAAACATAATTGACCCGAGAGCTCTCTGCCACCAGAATTATAAAGTGTGTCTGTTGAATTGAGTGCATGTCGCCGCTAAGAAATAATTCAAACTCAATCTGATCCGTTAGTTCAGCCATTGTGAACGTGTTTGTAGAATTTTTACTACTGCCCCCACTAGTGATCTAATTAGAATGTCCTCTAATCCACCGGGAATTCGCTTTTCACCGTTTGCCACCTCTTCGCCTGTCGGCAACGCCATCAATTTGGCCAATAACAACGTTCAGATTGGCAAGAACATGCAACAATCACAGGTTCATCCTCAGCAACAGCAGCAGCTGCAACAGTCCGTCGTCAAGAAGCTGATGCAGTCTCAGCAACAACAAACGCAATCGTACAGCTTGTCCGGATCGGAAACTGATATTTCTACATCCAACGAGAACCTGTCACAGGAACAGCGCTACGTACTGAGACACACGCCTCGTGTTGAACCCCAGGGACAGGAAAACTTTAACGAAAATGCACCCAATGTAAATGAAAATCAAGGTAACATTTATTTACTGTTACTATTACATTTTTTTAATATAAATATATATTTTTTTAGGACGATACTCTACTGATCAGCAGCGATTTTCGTCAAACATATCAACGGATTCAACACGATATGCGAACAGCAATCGAAGCGTCTCTGAGGCACGTCAACCGATCTTCAATTCTACAGGTGTCAATAGTGCCGGTATCGCTAATAACTCAAATCGAAATTCACTGAAAGAGTCGAATTCCAATCGTTCCTCGATGGACGTGTCCACGTGCTCGTATAATACGCTTATCATACATAACGATGATAATATCTATTCAATGGGCGGTGTCAATCGTGATTTCTCCAGTCCACAGGAACTGATGAAAAAAGATCGTCCACGCTCGTACGGCGAACAGGTAAGAAACTGTTTTTTAATAAAAGTAAATTTAATTTAATTTATTTTTAAAATTACCAGGGCATGCAGGAAATTACTGAAATACCAGAAGACTATCTTAGTCAGAGTCACGTATTAAAACATCTGGCGAAAGAGATAAAAATGCCAATGAATCGACGCAGCAACACAAGAGATTCGGGCGTATCAGAGAATACTTCCGAGACAAAGGATCCACCAAAGTACGGTCACTGGATCACCGAAGAACAGCACGATCAGAAAAACAGCATCAACAACAATAATAGTGGCAAAATAAAGAGCAAAAGTCAACCAGACTTGACAAAGTACGTTATATCATTAGAGAAATGTAAGTTATCATAATTCTAATAAATCTTTGTTTTTCGATAGACTCGCCGATGCCCATATCGAAGCAATGGCCACATTAACCAAGGAGAATGCTCTGTTGAAGCAACAGCTGCACACGTGCTACATGAAAGTGGCCAAGACACAAAAAGTACACCATTTCATAGTATCAACATTCTTATGCTAATTCTGATTTTCTATAGCTCGAGGAAGAGGTGGCGAACGTCTATCGGGTGCACGAAGAGCTAAAGCAAACGTGCGAGCGTCGTGAAAAACTCGAACGAGCTGCTCGAATGCGTCTACAGAGTGACCTCAAGCGCGTACAGGAGCTGAACTGTGTCATGAAGGATCAGGTTGACATACTACAAAGCCAGCTGCTGGCACCATCCGAACACCAGCAGTTAATCGCACAGTTTTTCACGCAAAGTAAGAAAAACTCTTGAAATGCATATTGATTTGTATTAATTGTCTTTCAATATTTAGATAAAGATTTAAGTGCGGCCAAGGAACGCCAGGAAATTGAGTTGGTGGCACAGCGTGCTACTCTACAGGAGCAACGCAACCACATCAGTATCTTGGACACTGCGTTACGAAATGCACAACACAATATTCGACTTTACGTTGAGCGACTGAATCAGCTGCACGGAGCATTACAATCGAAGCAAAACGAACAAGAGCAACAGCTAAGCAAAGACTCGAATCGCAGTGGAAGCAGTACGATTAGTGTTGATTCGAAGTGGCAACTGCAAGACAAAAACCAGATGCTGAGGTAGGTTTAATAGTTTGTTTTTTTTATAATAATTCTAAGGTGATTTCTAATTGAATTTTCGTAGGCTCGAAAGTGAACAACGTCACCTAGACGATCAGTCGTTGCGGCAGAATGTATCAAAAATGGCATCAATTGAAAAGAATACACAGGAGGACCGCATCATCACCGAAGCAAAACACGATAAGCTGCGATATCTCGAAGAGGTGCACTCGGCTCAGCGCAAGGTGAATGATCTACAGACACACTTGAAGGTTCTTGAAAGCAAACTGGCCGAGAAGGATGCTGAGATTCGAATTCTACAAGATAAGAAAAGTAAGCTTTTTTATAATATACAATATTTTTGTGTAAATATAATTAAAAAAACTTTTTTTTTTTAGTTTGTGGTTCCAGTTTTGAGTCTTACAATAGTTTTGGACTGAATCCATTGGCGTACACTTCGCAAGGATCTTTCAATACGTCCAACACCTCTTTTAATACCGCAACCAATCCGTCCATTCTTGATCAGGTTGGTGCCTACGGTAGTTCAAACAACAATTTCAATCCAGCTGCATCGATTGCTGCCGCTTACGTACCAAACAGCCAAGCATACAGTACACAACAAACAAAACCCAACTACAATCAGAGTACTGTGAATCTTGCGCAGACCCTTGCCATGTCAGCTGCTGGAAACTATTCACCAAACAGCTCCTCGAACTACAGCAACAACTACGATCCGACGCCCAGCTACAACACGCAAAACACATCGAGCAGTTTCGAAACGTCTTACGACAATTTGGCACGCAAGTCCATTGATGATCACATGACAAAACAACTGGACGAGCAACTGTTGAGCAAGGTAAGACAAATGTCCCTCGAGCAAGTAACCAAGCTACTGGCCCAAAAACAAATGGAACACAAGTCGACCAGCAACATAATCCTGAATCAAATTCAGACAAGCAAACAAATTGGTCGTGGCTCTTGTCGTGAGCTTACCGCTGACAAAGAGGAGTTTTGCTAGTGACCTACTACTACTGACGCGCCGCATTACCGCAAGCTTTACTAATGTGTTTAACCTCCATTCCTCTCCACACACACCCACATAGCTATCAAACACGCGGTTTTCGTGTTTTTTTTTGTTTTTGTTTGTTTATTATTATTGACGATTAATTGAATTTTTTATTTGGCTGGGACATAATTTGAGCTGGCTTCAATTGACCATTATATCCAAATACCAAAAAAAAAATATACATACAAGTGTGCAGGTCAGATTGTTAGGGACACACACAAAAAGCGAGAGACTGAATCGACGATACGAAAAACATTCATTGTTTTGGCCAAAAATATTAAACGCTGCTTTCCCCAGGATTCGTTGCAAATAACACAATAAATTACTATTTATAACAATTAAAAAAAATAACGAATCAAACAAGGGCAAAGCTTAGCTAGACAATCATATTCCCTTATAGCCTGTCTATATTGAAAATATCTATTTTTATATCAATGGTATACATAATCATTATTATATTAACACAATATAATTGTATATTATAAATGCACATACGAGATGGTACTCTTTTCTTCTTTTTTGAAAATAATACAAGAAAAGAGAAATATTTTTTATAAACACTATATATTAACAAAAAAAAAAACAACAAAACAATTAAGGATAGCACGTATTTATTCATATATTTATATTTATAAGCGCATGTTTTGCAATAAAATTTTAATTATACAGCAAAAAAAAAAACGGATAAGTTTGTTATATATTGTATATGTGCGTGCGAGTTTGACCTTTTCAGCATCCGAACCTGTGGACATGAAGAACTATGGATATTAAGAAGCGCTTTCGTGTGCAGTGTTGTGTTGTGTTTTTTTTTCACCCTCTAATAAAGCTTGCCCCCAAAATCCACATGTGTGTAAAATATTATAGACCATTCATGTGGGGCCGATTCAATTTATTTTTCCGTAGCGAGGTTTATGCTGCTTTCCCAGTTTAAGCACCAAGAAACCGAACCAGTCGCTGCTAGCGGATCAAGTGTCCGTACTGACGAACAACAGCGACGCTTTTCTACAGGTAAATTTAGTATTTCGATTACAAAAGGTAAATAGTGATATTTTAACACTAAAAACAGAAATTAGCTCATTTCGATCAACGCGAACGCGAACGAATGCACGAGCAACAACAGCAACAGGAGGCTTCTACTAATCAGGCCAAGAGCGAGGAGATCGTATTGCTGGAAAAGCAAGGACGTTGCTCGCAAAAGCTACGCAGCAACAATACCACAGGAAATCTAGCACAGGTGACGCACACGCTAGGCCAAAACATGACGGACATCAGTAACTTACAAAAGGTAATAAATTCCATTTTTTTTATGCTAATCAGTTGTGTAATTAGATTTTTCTTCACAGATTCCGAAAATTGTTACCAATATTACGCAGAATCTAGCAAGCAATACACAAAGTGCTATTCTGCCACCTCGACTGAAGGAACGTAGTGGCTCACTGCCACCGAGTGCCTTGCCTAGACCACCACGCAGTCTAAAACCACCACGCAAACTTGACTACGATCGTCTCAGCGATACCGAACTCAAGCATTGCTCACAAACACCACCATCCACACCGAAACTATTGCAGATTCCAACCTCATCGACGTACGACCTTAAATCATCTAGTCTCAGTCGCAACAGTGAGTTTAATGGACGTCAAGAGTATTCACCCAGTCCTAGCAGTGGTGGTGCTAGTGGAGGTGGTGGTTACATTGAAATGAAAGAATCCCTGTCCTTCCCGAAGCCAGATTTCTCGTTAAAACGCAAGGACTACGGATCAATGACAAATACAAGTGAATTCTCGAAACCAGAGTACACATCAACACGAAACTATCAACGACTAGAGGGTAGTCCAAAGCCTACAAAACAGAACGAAGCCCCCAGTATGTTTAAGCGTTCACTGTTGCCTAGTGCACGTAAATACTCATCACCACAGAGAAATACAACCAACATTACTAATACGACCAACAGCAGCAAGAACTCACGTGACTCGCTCAATTCGAGTGGCTCAAACAATTCCACCAACTCGCAGACAACACGCTCTAGTCCGGTACACATCAAAACGGACTCGACAACGTTTCAGAGTCGTTCGCGCACTCCGCCCAAGTACATGCAGCTGAGTCCACAGGAGAAATCATTTCTGGACGCTCGACAACAACAGCGACAACAGCAACAGCAGCATCAACAACTGCTGCATCCCTCCTCAGCAGCAACGGCAACCAATAAAACGTCCATGATACCCGGTTGCAGTCCAACGAATGTGTCCGCTCTGCCACCGAAACCGAATAACGTGGATGGCAACAAATCGATTACACGTCGTGGCAGCAGCTTAACCCGTGGCGAGAATCGGTATCGCATTCAGTTTTAGTTGATGTATATGTATATATATGTATACAAAAAATGTTTAATATTTATTATTTATGAAATTATACGAATCTTTAAGGTATTTGTTTGTAGCACGATAGATCCATAGCCATAGCCGAAACGGTTAACGCGTTGGCCTAGCTTATGGGGGATCGCCGGTTCAATCCCGGCCGGCAGACCGAAGTGTTTTTCGAATGTAGCACTTTAAATCAGTAGGTTCCTCTTGTTATTAATAGGCCATTTCTGAAATACGTTATTGATTTGGAATAACGGAACATTAATGCCATTAATTTACATATACACACGCACCCTGTATAGAACAAT
Organism: Bolitophila hybrida; assembly: GCA_027564075.1. Taxonomy (NCBI): domain Eukaryota; kingdom Metazoa; phylum Arthropoda; class Insecta; order Diptera; family Mycetophilidae; genus Bolitophila; species Bolitophila hybrida. Next base: position 13,282 of record JANSTU010003934.1, read on the forward strand.
AAGTTTATGATGGCGTTGATAATTCACGATTCCGAATATAAATAGCAAGATGGATCTGGGTGCATAGAGATATCTCAAAAATATGCACATTTGCCCTGCGAAGTTGTTAGAGTCGCGTCAGGGAAAATTAAGACCTGACCACTCGTGTGAACCCGTAATGATCGCACACTGGCCCTATGTCCCACAAGAGATTAAAGGATCCAATGAGACGATAGAAATACAATTTTAATTTAGGTAATGAGTCAGTCCCGAGTACTGTGTTTGTCGTATAATGCATTTATTAAAGTTTTTCTGGTAAACATTTTTAGAATTTTCTTGGTTTTTGCCCTGGTTTTTACCATCACACAATAATGTCACGTCTCTGAATAACAGTATTGCCATGACCTTAACGGCAAAAACTTAATATCGTGCTTTTTTATATTCGGAATTGTCATTGTATTATTCTAAACGTGCGTGCGTCAAATGATGGCATCAATGTCCCGTTATTTGAAATCAATAACCATTTCATAATAATTTAAAGTGCTATATTCGAAAAACACTTCGGTCTGACCGCAAATCGAATCCCAAGAGGCTTAAAGGCTAAAGTATTCTAACAAAAAAGACAAGATTTACATATGTGATATTAACTTCTTAGGAATTACTTAAAAAACATGTTGAATATTAACATATTGTAAAAAAACATATTTATGTAGTGTGATTTTGCAACTATGCGATTAAATCCCACGGTATTAGGCATTTTTCGTCGTAGGCTTGATTTGTCCTTCTGGGAACTTAATTTTGACGTTTACTATTTTGGATTACCTTTAACTTTGTGCATGTATGTGTTTGGGTATGTCAATGTCAAATAAAAAACGTAGTTCATGTGCCGATATCGCAGGGTAGTTAATCGCGCAAATATAAATCTTAAAATGTTTAATATTTTAATAGCATATTTGCAATTCTGTAAAAAGTTAATTACATTGATTTTAATGTGAAAAAATAACCCAAGAATATGATAATTCCGGATAAGTAAATGAATCCCAACGCCTCAAATCAGAAGGTCTGAAAGGATAGTATATTATGAATGGTCTTTGGAATCTATTCATTTCGCCCGGCTTTGTTAACGTGGTACACACCAAAACCGTTATTTTTACAGGTAGCCATTTGACGTTTCACCATTTCCACCACGATAGCGGTTGACAATATAAATAAAGTTAACACTTAAAAGTCACACCACTTTTTGCTGTCGAAAATGCATATTTTTGACCTTGAAATATTTTCCATAAAAATCGGTAGTGGCAAAAATGCACACATCTTTTTTTAGAGAAATTCACTTGAGAAAAATTCAACACACCGGTAATAGTTAAAATGCAGCATATGAAAAAAAATTAGGATTTTTTTGTAGGCATGACAGCAGAGGACAAATTTTGTATCTGTAAATTCTGACAGTACAATATTTTATTATTATAATTGTCATGCTGGGCTTTAGTGTTGTCGCGTTTGTGGTCTTGCTTGGTGTGACCCAGTTCACTACATAATGTGTAGAATGGTGAAATATTATTATTAAAAGTCTAGACAAAATACTAGACATTTCGTTTTTTTATCTCAAAGTGATAAAAACCCCTTAAGGCCAGGTTCCTCCAAAAAACGTGCTTTTTTCCAAACAAATTTTATTTATATTATTAAAAATAATAGGGTGTCAAAAAAGTCCTGCGGTATTTTTATTCAATTTTCAATTATTCATAAAATTGGCTACAATCATCCGATTTAAGTCAAATATGTGTTGTTTTGTTCGATGACTAGTTCCAAACGAGATGCCAGCTTCATAATGACCCTCTTATAGAAGCTCGCTTCCCTATTGGCAAAAAATTCGGAGAGCCAATTTTCACAGGCCTCTTTTGAGGCCAACTTCCGACTACCAAGCTCGTTCGCCATGTACAGAAACAGGTGGTAATCACTTGGTGCGAGGTCCGGACTATACGGTGGATGCAAAATAACCTTCCATCCGAGTGCTGCCTTCAAACAGTCCAGTTGTTGGCAGTACAGGTCCGAATTGAGCGTTTGGTCATAGGGGAGCAGCTCATAGTGGACTCCCTACCAATTCCACCAAACACACAGCAGAACCTCCTGGCCGTCAATCCGGGCTTGGCCACCTGCTGGGCCGCTTCACCGCGCTTCTACCACGAACGTTTTCGCTTCACGTTGTCGTAAATGACTCACTTTTTATCGCCAGTCACCATTCGCTTCAGAAACGAGTCGATTTTGTTGCGATTGATGACATGACCCCTAGCGAAAATACCGCAGGACTTTTTTGACAATCTTTTATTTATAAATCAAAGTTTCTTATTCTGTCACATTGGCTATGGTCGGAACTACAATGAAACATTTTCAACATCAGGGAAGGGAATATTTCTTAAAAATATACAGAAAGAGAACACTAAGTCGATCCGTCGGCACGCATCACCTGCCGCCACCCGGGCTGCTCGAGCGACCGGATTTACTGCTTCTCGGTCGTGCGGACCTTCGGGACTAATTCTATATTATTAGAGTATTTTCTGCAATTTACGGGATTTTTTTTTCTCGATTTTTTGAAAATAGTTTGGAGAAACCTCGCCTTAACCTAATTGTGTATTTACAATACTGAATCCAAAATAATGTTTTGGTGTAGTTTTCTTGTTGTAATATAAATCGTGATACTTTGCCCTATGACGATTTATATCTATTACACGTATAACGACGTAAATTTACATTATTAACAAGCCAACATTTCAGTATGACGCTAAAGTCTCATTCCCGGATATATTTGCTTACAATACGCTCATTATTATGCCTTATGCTATATTTCTTTGTATAATTTCCTCTTGTTTCCAGTTAATTTACAAATGGCGCCATCTTACATCAACACCATGCATATAGACGGCGCTAGTGAGCATATTAAGCTACTGTATGGATACGCCTTGCAAAATCTGCTTGCAGACACTTGAGACAACTGGGATGTGAGGTGCTAGCCCATGCTTATTCATTAGAGCTGTGGGGGAAACCGCTAAATAAATGTCGACAGCGACAGAAATTCTGTTGACCTCGCTTCGACTTACCCAAAATTGTAAAACCGCTAAGACTGTCGACATCGACGAGAGTTGAATGTGTGGAACACGTTAATTTGTCATTTGACGTTAAACATAAAATAAACAACACACATAAAACTAGTTGTAATAAATAAATGAAAGTAATTACTATTAAATATATAAATAAATGAAACATTAAAATAATATTTTATTGTTTTCTTAGATGGTGAAAATCAAAGAAAAATGGAATCCCGTTGGTACAATTTATGGAGCAGTACCTATCAACATAACCAAATCAATAAGCGGGAATAAATGCTCGCACAAATTATCGCAGCGACTGACCGATTAGCTGAACACCATTGGGTCTACCGTCCGCTCTTTGGATCATTGGAAGATTTGTTTTTATTTTTATAGTTATAGGTTAAATTGATTTTAATAGTATTTTTGTTTTATTAATTTCAGAGTTGCACGTAACTTTATTATATACTGTTTTGTATTTCTTTGGGAAATGCGCAAATGTTTTTGTAGGCACTTGTATTTTGATTGAGGTTATGGCTAGTTTCTGATAATTATCTGCATTTGCTTATTATGTGTTTGCTGTCTAATAAAATCTTGTTTAATCTTCTTTGTTTGTCGCTCTGAATTTTTCGGCCGACTGAAATTTGATAATTGTCGACAGACGCCTCGACAAAAAAAAAGTATTCACACATTTTTCGATTTTTATTAGCCTAAAATTAAATTATTTACTGCGTACGCTTTATTCATTCCTTATTAAAATTAGTGTACTTGCATGAAATATTATTAAATCTATATTAATTATCTCAATTCACTGAAACACTTTGCAGGATTTGGTATTTTACTCCGATTTATATTACATATATGTATTAGTATTTACATGAAAATATTAACAAGATCAATTCTTTTCCATTAAAAATTGTCGAAGCTTAAAATGGAACATTCTGAACGGCGAACTGCGTGTATATTTGTGCAACGTCTCTGAAAGTGTGTCAAGGTGCTCGTACATATACGAACAGACACACACACACACACACACACACACACACACACACACTTGAACGTTCACACACAAGTAAATATAGTAGCAAACAGTTCATTGAGAAATCAAGTTTAATTTTCTCTTCTGCTTCATCTATATACTTTTATTTTATATAGGTTTGTGTGTAGGTATTATGACCATATGTATATGTGTATATAAAAATATTAAGAAAACAAACGTATACAGGCAAACTATTATAAATATATACATAATGGAATGATCCGCAGATTAGATTAGCCTAAAATCTTATCGTAATATTTTATTTCTTGTGTTATATATAATAAATATACCTAGTAAAGTAAATTACTTAGTTATGCGGATAACGGAGAAGACTTTCTTGATAGGTTATGAAATGACTATTCAATATGACATACAACATACAAGTCAACGAATTGTGTCGATTTACTCCCAAACAATATTCGTCAAAATTCTAAGGTATTAGTTATTATTATTATTAGTTTGACTTCGGAGACTTTGAAGTGACTTCTAACATTTTAAAAGACTTCATTGTGACATCAGTGAATTTAGTTGTGACTT
>JANSTU010003945.1:0-17918 GCA_027564075.1 Bolitophila hybrida
ATTCGTCTCTTCTGGGTTGGATTAAATCATATTTGAGCGATCGTACACAGTATGTGAAAATTGGTCAGTGGAGATCTTGTTTGTTTACAGTGCGATCAGGAGTTCCCCAGTGAAGTCACTTGGGGCCCCTGTTTTCAAGAACTCAAAATGCATTATGTATGCTGATGATTTGAAAATATTCACTAGAGTTGATTGCGGTATCTGACCTACATAGAGAGACCTACAGCAAGACTTGGACTTCCTATCTTCATGCGAGAGGAATTGTATTTTTTTTAAATATTGGTAAATGTAAAACGATGACTTTTCATCGAAGAGAATGCCTATTAAATTTGAATACTCAGTGAATGGCATCTCCTTAACAAGAGTGTCTGAGTGTCGTTCAGTAAACATATTAACGAAATTATTGAAAAAGCAAATTTCATGCTAGGTTTCAAGAAGAGAATCTGCGCTGACACCAAAGCACTAAAAAGCGTGTATTGTGCTTATGTATGATCACATTTGGAAAATGGTTCGGTTGTATGAAATCCAAATCAGACAATTTCTTCTGCTTTGCGCATTCCTTCCTATGCTGACCGCTGTAGGATCTTGTCGTAATTAGATGTTTGGATAGTTATCCAGCCCTCTTGTATAGTCTAATTTTCAGTTGTAATGTACACATTTTGTTTAATTATTTACACTCCTATATGTATTTTGTAAATAGTATATTGTAAACATTTCAACGATGTATGTAAGTAGTCACTAGTTGAGACGTAAATAGATGTCCAACATAGAACGACTCCATCCTCATTTAGTGAATAGCTATTTTTTATTAGTAATAAATAAACGGCTAGTAGGGGTTTTCCCGTTGACACCATTTACAAAAATGTTTATTTTTAAAATGTTCTGCAACATTTTATCGTTAATTCGTTGCAAAGCTGGTTGTTAAAGGTTATTTAAATTACATTTTAGAAACAAAATATTATTTTTTATTATTTATTTATTTATTGCTGCTCAAAAGACATACATAAAGATTTATAATGAGTAATATTACACAGAAAACAGAAAACTGTGATATTAGTTTATTTCAGATTTGGGTATGAAATACAATGTCAAACGCCCTGGAGAAGTCATGAAGAACAAGAATAGCACAGTGCTTGTCAACAAGGTTACGTCGCCAGTCACATTTAGCAAATCAGTTGGTATACTGGTGACCAGAACGGAAAACGGATAGAAAATCAACAAGAAGATTATGAGTGGTTAGATTAATATCTATATGGGTTTTAATGATAATTTCTAAAATTTTGGACGATAATATTGCAGGATGGATACGTATAGGATGTGAATTGGTAAAATCTTAAATTGTGTCCATGACTTAGGGAATGTGGAAGACATAAGATAATAATTTATAAAATGCAAAAAGTAATGGGAAGCAAAATCTTTACAAACAAAATTGGAATACCATATCAGTACTCACAGAAATAGAAGTTTTTTTGGACACAACACATATAAGTTTAGACATAGATATAAAATTAAAAGAAAACGCGCTTGAAACGGGTGCAACAATTGATGTTAGAATGGGCTGTGCGTATGATTTTAACTCTTTTGAAGGACGCATGGTGGTTGAGAAGTATAATTATAAGTGAATTATTGTATTCAAATGTATCTAACATTGTGTCAACATCACTCATATCTGCTCATAAGTAGATTTTCAGAAATAATGAAGTTCAGGTTTCTTCAAAAACCAGGAGCTTCAATTAATAGACCATCTGGATAATTGTATCTAAAAACTAAGACATCATGACGAGAAGCCAGTGTCAAGCTGTGTTTTGGTTATAAAGTTCCCAGATGGAATTCGATAATAGGTGATCATTAGAAAGATGAGACAGTTGGATAGAAATGGGAATGTATAGACGACAAAAGTGGTAGAGAGTATTCTATTCTGGATCGACAACTCTTGGCAGATTTCAAAAATCGTATTTAGTGACTATTTTTGCTTTTGGTTAGCTATAACACACGTACCTATTGCAAGTACGGTAGCGCTTGTGATATCGTGCTTCGGACTTACGCTAAGCTCAACTAGATGATGATTATACTACTATACCTACGATTCGATACAATACATTTGCCCTAAAATCAAGTATTAGAGAATTCTGCGAGTGTCAGTCAGGAGACTTAAAAGATTTTATGTTGTTTGCACAAAGCACTAAATAAAAATGTGCCATTTCGTGGCTAAAATGCAGTAAGAAAATAAATCGAAAATTGAGATTGCAAGTAACATTCAGAGACCAATAGACCTAGAAAATAAATAAATAATATAAAATATACTCTGTACTAAGGACCGAATTAATGGTGTGAAAAAGTTATGTATTGATTTTACACACTTATCAAAGTATCAACGTTCAACTTTGTTTCATCATTTTAAAATTGTATGAAAACGCCATTTTTAATTTATCTAACTTTTCGGTGCAAATTCAAAAGTATGAAAATAATAGTTTTAAAGATACAAATGTTTTTTTTAGGAGATAATATATAGGTTTTTTAAATGATGACTTAAAGAAGGATGTTTCTTTAGTCATCCCATAATAGAATTCATGTTTTTTTTTTTAAGTAAAAATCAAAATCATGGAAAAAATAAATTTCGTCGATTTCCTAAAATACACGAAACGACAATATTCTCATATAGCATTGGTCTACGAACCATTGTCATAATTTATGGGGCAATTAAATACAAATAATTACATATTTTTAACCTATACCCCAGAAATGTATCATGGCAAATAATCGATTATTAGAGAGAAAATATATCAGTTATATATATCGTTATTCTTTAGCATTGGTGAAGTAAACATGATAATAACATAAAAAATGTATAATCAAAAATTACGAGTTTTCAACACAGGTGCAGAAGAAATATCTTTGGCATGCGGTGGCATGATTACTTAAGAGGAATTCTTAGCGGTTTCCAAATATCACATTAATTGTGTGTTTTTAACCACACTGAAAGAACAACACGACATCAAAAGGAAGTAAACCATATATCCGATATATGATATCAAATTATAATATGTTTATACAGTTTTTCATATATTTATTCGAACGTCTAATATTTTAGAATATGTTTATTTGTAAAACTTAAAATATTTTGAGCACATATATTTTGTCAATTTACATGAAAGCTTGACCGCTTCTATGATTCAAATAATACTCAATTTAAATTCATCGTTTTGTATAATTCTTTATTATCGATACGGAGAGTGTTCGATTATTTTCGAAATATAGGTTAATTAATAACGAAATAGTTTCAGAACTATCAGTGGTTGGATGCAAAAAAACTGTTCTACAAAAGCGAAGCGATTATGTTTAACAGCGATTGAGTTTTTACATATGTCTCGCTAAAAACACATAGTTTTAGCCTTTACCAAACTGATTTCGAGTAACAGATGTAAAATCAAAAATACCATGAAATTGAGTGGGAGAGACACTAGTAAAATAAGAGCATATAAATGTATTCCCAAGTAACAATTTAACCACAGACCCCGCGTTGCAGCACCGTGGTAGGGCAGTGATCGCTTACTACTACTACTTACTACTACTTTACAGTATATTGCGATAATGCATCAGTCCTTGCAGGGCTCATTACACCCGTGCGAAATCAGCTACGTGGGTCCGCATACCCCATCAGGTACACTGTTATCACCAAAGCTTTGCATCCAGATTACCCTACCTTAACAATTTTGCAAAATTTGCATTTTAGAAAATAAATTAAAAAAATCGAAAACAGCTCGAATTTAATCATCATTTTGTGCGAAATCATTTGGAGAAATAAAAATCTAGTACATAATATTGGGCTCGTAATCTATTGTAAAATTATATTTCATTAAATGATGAGTCACAAATAATTTTAAGCTAGGAACAAATTCTGTGACGGAACAAATATCTATGGTAAATAAAATATGGACATCAGAAAGAAATAATAAATAAAGGTTAAGTGTATTAAATACAATTTATCAAATTCATGTGAAGATTTTCACTAAATTTTTGTTTGTACTTTCTTTAAAAATACATTTTCTATATGTAGTCGTTAATACAAAAATATAATTCAATAAGTGTTAAATAAACCCTCTAAAATAATAATCGAAATAATTTGACCAAATAATATCTGGTGTGCATCAAATAATTCAATTTTCGCCTAAAAGCATCGATTTCCAATGCAAAATCGCATGTTTTATAATTTTTTCTCTGAAACAGTACCGTTTCGTTCATTCACCTAAAAATATTTGTTGTACTTAGCAATTAACAAATTAATAACCTTTATAGCTATTAACAAGACTTGAAGCAAAATGATATTGTAAGTTGGTGCTGCCACATATTTAAACTAACATAAATATAAAATATATGAATTTTATATTTGGTGCTGCTGAATTCTGAATATTGATTTTATGTGATGTGTAATAAATATGGCACTACATATTTATAATTTGTTTTAAGGTACTGATTCGTAATTGTAGCGGTGGCCCAGTGGTCTAGATTGCTGTAGTGAGTTGCAATCCAGGTATTGACTGGATTATTATATATATATATATTGTAAATGGGCTGATTAAATTGTGTCATGCAATATCACCCCAACAATGAGTTTTAAATCTAATGCAATGGTGTTATATAATTACCTCAAAATTCATTATGTAATGAGTTCTATCATTAAATGTGGCGCTGATAGGCTTGGTGAACTATGCAAATTGTAGACTCATAAAGTGTTGGCGACACGAAATAGCCCCTGTCCACATGTTTGCGGAGGCACATAACTAATTACGGACATAGCCAATCAATATAATATCTGATATCGTCTTATTGATTTTTATCTTTCCCGTAAATATGTAGAAGAGTTATATTATTTTGGTACATTTGATATTGATATTTTTGTATTAAAGGTTCGTTGACATATCGAGACTGTTATGTGTCGGATTTTTTTTAGCTTCAAAATACGGGAGCGAGACACAGGGTATTTGGATGCGACGCGAGGCTCTCTTCAGTTATTTTAAAGCCAGAAAAAGTTATGTGTTAGAACCGCATATATACATTAGAATGGTTCCATTTTTTTAATTTGGAATTTTTGTTTCGTTTCTTATTAAAATCAATTTTGAAAGTTATTGTAGTTAAAAATAAAAAAAAAACTTAAAACAACATATTTTTTAAATTTCAAAAAATATATTTTTTTAATTAAAATTAAATTTTCTACAACTTTCTAGTACATTCAAATTCAAAATATATCTTCGAATATATATACATATCTTTCCGATATTTTTCAAAAAATCTGATTTTTCAAGTGCAATGCGGACAAAAATCGAAAGAAAAAGCCAATTTTTTTAAAAAATGTATTCTCCAAATTTTGGGGAAGGGAAATAAATAACTATACAAACCAAAATATATATATGGTTGTCAAATATCTCCCTTCCGCTTTTTTGCTCTTTATTCAATGCTTCATAAAAACAGTTACAGTGATCAGATTTAGTTCAAATATGAGCCACTTTTGAGGCCAACTTTACAACACCAAGGGCGTTCGTCATGGACAGGAACAGGTGGCAATCACTTGGCGCTATATCCTATATGGTGGATGCGATAACCTCCCATCCGAGCTCCGGTAGCTTCTGACGAGTCACCAAATATGTGTGTGGCCTAGCGTTGTCCTGGTGGAACACTACACCCTTCTTATTGGCCAATTCTTGACGCTTCTGGTCGATCGCCTACATCAAGCTGTCCAGTTGTTCGCAAAAATGGGTCGAGTTCGTTCCGTTTTAGCAGCATATCGCAGGCGTTGATTCGTTCCAGAAGATTTGTTTGCGTCAAATCATGCGGCACCCAAACTTCAAGCTTTTTTTTGTGTCCAGCCTTCTGCAGATGGTTTAAAATTCTTTGGCGACAAACTTACATCTCCTGGGCGGTCTAACTCGATGTTTTCCATGATTTCATCGGTATTCTTCGTCACAGGTCTTCATCTGGTCTTCAATTCAAAAGACAAAAGGCGGAAGGGAGACAACTTTAATTATGTAAAACATTGTACTTAAAATGAGACAAGTAAGTAACCCAGAGATTGGAACTAAATCAGTGTAGAAACGCTCTATTGAATTTTGATTGTCGACTAGGAGATCGAGCGATTATTGGTCAGCGACCCATATCGTGGAATATTTATAGTTTTATATACAGATTTTGAACCACGTTGCTTCGAGTGCGAGGTATTGCCTAACAATTGTATTTTTGTGTATATTTTTTTGATCAGTTATTAAAAGTCTGTGTAATTATTATAAATGTTGATTTCAATGATCTTTGTGGAATAATTAAATAGTTGAATAAATAAAATTTCTGAAAACCGTCAATTTATAACAAGACTTTATATGCAATACATCATAACAATTATTTTTTTTCGTTTACAAATGCTTATATATGTTCCGTTATGTTTTATGATTATGTTATTATGTTATTATGTTAGAAAATATCTAAAATAAAAATAATATAATAAATAATAATAATATAAAAAATTAAGTTCTAGTCATATTGAACAGTAAAAAAAAAAACTTTTATAATTTTATTTTTCATTCGTTATTTTTCAACTGCTTCTATCTGCTGGCATTGAATAATTAAGATTTACAATTTTGGCCTTACTATACAGATAAAATCGGTAATACCGCTTGTTTTAAATGTTTAACTGACCATATTTTTTAATGATTTTGGGCAAAGAGTGCTTACTCAATGAATACTAATAATGTAAAATAAATTTTCAAGTATATAAAATTGGAAGTTTTCTCATAAGTTAACATAGTTTTAACTCAGTCACTTCAAATGGAATGGTATTCCATTTAAGTGGTTCATTCAACCTTCTATATTTAAATACTTATTATGTATTTCAAAATTTTCCACACCAAGATCAACAAACTGCACATAAGACACAAATAAATCTGTATTCTATATTTGTTTTATGACAGATTGTTATTGATTTGTATAGCTATATATAGGAAACATATCTTATTTTAATGCATTTCAAACAATAATATACCGGCACGGCGGCGCGTAAACTTATATTTGAATACAACAAACCCACGTGAATATAAACAAAAAATATGTGCGACAAAGCGAAAACAAGTTTTTTAAAATATAAATATTCCTTTGCGCAAACATTGCCCACAGACAGATTATTTAGCCTGAATTTAAATACCTCGATTGGAGTTAAGTTATTTTACAAAAACGTTAACTTTTCAGATTTAATTAAAATTGAGTTTTAATCACAAAACTTTGATAAGATTAAAAAAAAAATTTTTAATAATACCAAATATAAAAAAAAAAAAAACTGGCCAATGAATATGTTTTTCAGTAAATAATATGATTTTGACGTCATTTGGAAAAGGTGAATTTTGAGAGTGACTCTGAAACACGCATTTTATTCTACACATCAACATCTTAGTTTTGAGTACAGCGCGTGCCTTTGACGATTTGCCAAATCGGGTTCATTATGCAATAATTTTATTTGATTATATTTCTAGATTTTATTTGTGGCAGCGTCGGCATTTCAACCGGTGACGGACAATATTTTTTTTCAATGTTTGCGAATTGTTGTGTTTGATATACGCAAGCGTGTCGGCGATCACCTAAAAATGGTGTTTATTCAATGTCACACGGGGCGCGCACGCGATTTGTCATCTGGTGCGACCGATATTTGATATATATAGCTAAAGTTGACATTAATCTAATTTGGTAATGGTTTTTTTTAATCAGAACATAAAAACCTTCGATTAGAAGCAATAAATTTAGTGTAAAATACTCGGTAAATTATATATATTGTTTTGGATATCTCAACAATACGCATAAAACGAGTAAATCCAGAAAAAAATGTAACCAACCAGAAGCAATTTTTTTGGCGAGTTCGTCATTAAATCATATTGTATATATTTTTTGGATGAATAAGATAGCAACGTTATTTTTATTTAATTTGTATATATATAGTTACATATATTAATATAATTAGTTTTACTCTACTTGTTACTTTCTATATATTTTAGTTTGCTTTAATATATACGTTTTTTTATTTACGTGACTGATTTTATTAATAACTATCACTTCTTCTTCACATTCATTGACCTAACAAGAGTTCATTAGCACACATTAGCTTGATACTCTAATCGCCTCTGTCCGAATATTTTGTTTTGTTGTGTAGTTTGCGAACTTTTTGCACCAGTTTCTATATAATTTACTTTATAGAACCATCGGACGCAGCAGACGGGTACGGCTGATTATTTGTATTTTTTTATTGAATATATACGGTTTATAAGAGAACAAAATCTTAGATCTGATCTGACAGAAGTAAATTTCTCAAAATTTACCGAAAATTGAAGAACGGCAATGCAAAAGCTCACCATTAAAAAAACAAAAAACAGTTTAAACAAGCCAGTTTTTTTGAAGTAAGCATCATAAATATTCTTTAACTTGTATGTTCAATGCAAATTGAACAAATTCCTCGAATTGTTTTTATACATTTTTTTCCGTTTTTGACTAATTTTCTCACGCTAATGTTTCATTCATGACGGAATGAATTTTCAAATAACAATGCTGCATAGCTTCAAAATAACTTTTGATCGACTATGATGAGATTTTTTCTGTTTTTGATAGTTTTTTTGTCATCTAGTTAGTTAGTTAATTCTTCAGTTTTACTGTAACCGTTGAACACTATTTGCTGGATTTCGTTAAATTTTGTAGTGGTTTTTTGTATATAATAATGGAATCAATTGGAATGGAATCTCAATTATGGAAATTATGCAGACTTTAATTAATTAAAAAAAAAATCGAAAATCGAAGCTGACGAACATCGTGTATGAGTGGCTGAATCTGACTAACGCGCACATCAAAATTGGCTAGACAGACTGCCATAGAGGATGAAAGCCAAGAGAATACCAATTTGGAAGGTCAATTATATTGGGCAGATTAATAATAATATATACATGTATGTATGTATACAATAAATTTCTAGGATTTTTTCACAAGTTATACTACTTTTTTCGACAAGGCCGGACTTGAAACTTTGACAATATTTTTCGAATAAGATTTTTTTATGTTGCATCTTTTATTTGGTATAAACGTTTTTAGTGCATATTTTTAGGCAAAAAGCATTTTCTTTGATTACATGTCAAACATTTTTGCAAAAACTTATATAAAAAAGACTTTTTAACATAATTTGTTTTCGCAGAAAAAGGTGATTTTTTAATGCTCGATAAATAAGCTCAATAAGTTTGATGTTCCAATAATTTTAAAGCTGATATTATACAAATAAAATATAGTACAAAAAAATATTTTGTTCATAATCGTTTTATTAGCTAGTACACTGGAAAATAAAACATTGAAGTCAGTTGAATCAGCATCTCTATTTAATAATTTGATAATTTTGATTCGGCCTCACAGTGAAAAATCAAGTATTCATGGTCACTAGCGACAATTTTACTATTCTCCAGAAATCTTTTTTATTCAAACACTTGCACCAAATATTATCATTTATCATTTACTAAATATATAATCATTTAGTTCAATAAATTATTTTGTACTAAAAAAACAGACACCGTCTCTTCACCGAGAGAGTCTAATTCTAACACTTGTGTAGTAGCTGTATCAATCTTTGTTCATTTTTTTTAAATTTATAGAAAAACAAAAAAACGTGGAGTACCTGATCGAGCCACGATCGAACATGCCAGATTTTCGGCTAAAAGTACATGTAAAAAAGGTACCGATACTGAACCAATTGACCGATGCAGCAGTTTTTTTCCGAAATGACATTTGGCCGAATGTATTTTGACAAAAAAGCCATTTTGCCGAATGGGTCATCTGGCCTGATGTCTTTTGGACAAATTTGTTTTACGGCCTGTTTGTTTGCCAAATAAGCCTGTTTTTAACCCCGTACCGTTTCTGGGAATTCAAATTAGAATTGAACATTGTAATTTTGTTGTGTTTTATATGACACAAGTTACATGTTTGAGTTAGCCGTAGGATAAACAGCCGTTTAGCTAAATGGCGTTTCAGTCAATTGTTTTATTATTTATTCTCTAAATGGCCGTTCGCATAAATGTCTTTTCGTATAACTGACTTTCGGCCTTATGGCTTTTTCGGTCAAATGGTCAAACACCATTGTGTCTGTCTTTACCACATGCGTTTGGTAATGCTTCTCTTGTAAACAAAAACCATCATTTAAAAAAAACAGAATTCTCCTTTCTCTAGTGATTGCAAAATATGAAAATATATAATTTCTAAACAGCATATTACTTTCCCATAGAATGTATGCAGATATCATTGTATTATCTTTATTAATGTTATAATGACATAACGAACTCATCGCAATGTATTACAATGTAATCAAATCGATTATACCGTAATGCATATAGCACTTGATGCGGATTCATATCTAACTATTATCATTTTAAGTGTTGTTCATATATTTCTAATAATTATGCTGTCAGTCGATACAACTTATCGCCATATCATACCACTAATAAATGCACTTAAATAGCAAATTGCAAAAAAATGAATCTCTTGTTTTAGTCATTTTGGCATTTAGAAAGTCAAATCAAATACGTTTGTATAGCAAATTATATAGGCAAAATTAAAGTATATATTTAATATAACAAACGATGGGTGTTATTCTGACCGACTTTTTTCGATTCCGTTTAAGTGTTCATTTAAATCGCATTTTTATATACTAATTTTTGTTGACAAAATATATGTATTTATAAGTTAAAAAATTGTTTGAAAGTTAAAAAAAATTTCAAATATATTTTTAGCCTTATTTTTCTTATTTTTAACTTAACATATGTATACAGTCAAAACATGATTATAAAACGGATTCAAAAAAGATCGACCAGAATAACACTCAATGTGTGATCAATCACTTTCGTTTCTAAGAGAATGCACATAAAACTGGCGAGCCTCATTCACAAAAATTACCACACAATGTGAACATATATAAATGATAATAGTATCGTTTTTTTAAAATTAAAAAGAAAACAAAAACAATTTTGGCGTAATAACAAACGAACTCAAAAGATAACTCTCGCTGCTTCGACTGGGTCACTATCACTTCAGCAACAAAAAGCGCGGGTTATCGGACAACGTATTTGATCTGTGCTGTTCAGATTGCTGCTCGAATTCGATGCAATGCATAATATTTTCAATGTACTTTTTTTGAATCACTTATCGCACTATTTATACAAAACAAACGCTATTATCTTTCTAACAAATAATCCACAATTTACTTACGTATTTCGAGTGAGTCGCCTTTATGTTATATATAATCTTGCCGTATCGCAATGGTTCCGTTATGTTTGAACTTTACAACGGTGTATATGTTTGAATTCACCGCATTCGCCGCGCCGTTTTGCTGGTGTTGTCTTGACGCTAGCACGATCGATTCACTACTAAAGCTCGTTTGGTATTTGTCAATGAGCTAGCTGTGGGTCATTCGATGCAAGAGACTTTGGTATATTAATGCGAAAGCCGATCAAGGCTCGGTTTTAGAACTCGAGAAGATCGGAAATGAGATAATTACAGTATTGCATATCAATATGTATATTGCTATTATTAAATGATTTTTTTTTTAACGAATGGCAATCAAGTTTTATGAGCTGTCTTGCAAATCGGAAGCGATAACCTCCGAATTGATTATCACTTTATTTCAATATGATGTGTTTTGAACAATTCAGATGAGTTTGCTTTAATCTATTTCAAGTCTTAAGATGTTTGATTTACTAAATACCTACATAATTTATTAACATGTTACCTTATGTGATAAACGTTGGTGACGCCGAGACTGTGTCGGTGATAAGAACATTGCTGAAATAGGTCGATAAGCGATAGCCGATAATAGATCGAAAACCGTATATAACACACTACCACGTTGCGTGTGTTATCAATTAAAAGCGATTAGTATATTATAAATTTATAAGTTTATAATGAACTTCTTGAATATTTTATTTCTTATCACCACAGGGATCAACGTTATGAACTTGAGCTGTCACTGCAAATTAGCTGCAAGAGGGTAAATAGAAAACAATTTGTTCAGCAGAATCTCGATTCACTTTAATAATATTTATAACATTTGCTAATGCACGATAATTAATGTTTTTTTATAAAACAGCAAAGAATAGATGGTAAATTATATAAGCTTAGCTTTAAAAGCTCTATGCGATGTTAACTGGTTAAGCTATTGTGGACGTGTGTCTGATTTTTTCTTGCAGCCAACGATTGTAGGTATTATCAATTGAATAACACCGTTCTGGAACAAGTTATGCAAATATTCTACATCGTACGGAATGAGTTATAATGTTGAGAATTGCTTAAGCAAATAGTATATTATACAATAATTACTATAGTTTATTGATTTATTTGTTCAGTATAAATATATGATTACTATTTAGTCAGAATATCTCACTTCGATTTTAATAAAAGTTGTTGCGGTATAAATTGTAAGGTGATTCAAATTTGAAGCGTTCCACAAATCGTGCTGAGTATGTTTTAGGTGGAGAAATTTTATACGAATGGTATAATTGTTCAGCTAACAACACACATGTTGATGATGATCACATGAGAAAATTGTCATACAGAAATTAATGATGATAATTTCGAAATTTGTTATTATTTTTTTTTTAAAGATGTGTAAAATGTTGAATTTTGTAAATGCTACTATCGAGTATTTAATCATTCCTGATAAATAATACATTATCGTCTATACTTTACAAAAAGTTCTTATGATATAAAGTTTAGGAAGTGTAGAAACTCAGTATCCCTTTTAAGTTTATTCATTTTATCCCTGTTTTGATTAGATTGTCTTAAAGTCTATAAGAATAAATGCTTACAAAGATTCTTATGGATCAACTTGTTAAAAATATTCGATTTAGTTATTTCCATATTTTTATTATCTCTACTGTTACAAGAAAGAAATGATTATTATTAAATACCTATACCTAATATTATTTCTTCGAAACTGCAGAAATTTGGAATAGAATGGCTTTCGTTAAATATGTTTGTTTATAAAAATAACAATTCTGATGTAGAATAAATTTAGACAATTTGTTTAAAGTAAATGTAATTAAAAAAAACTTTAAATGTAATGATGAATTTATTAAATATTTAACGTTTATTAGATCCATTTATTGTTTTATTTTTTGTTTTCAAATAAAATAGAAAGTGGAGTTGAAGTTCCATGAACGAAGTGAAAGCAAGTCTCAACGCGGAGCTATCGTGCTCATCTGATATTGTTAAGATATAAAAAAAGAAAATATTATTTATTAATTAAATATCTAATTGTGGATGATACCACTACTCTTTCAACGCCCTGAGATTTTCTGGCTACCAGGATTTTTAATCTTCTATGTATCTGGAGTTTTCACAGTGCAGCTTAGGCTTATACTACTCCTGGCCGATTTGCTGTCAATGATATAATCAATAGCTCCTCTAAGGAGCTTCCGGATACATTCTGAATGATGTGAACTCGTCTTCCGAACCGGATCATACATATTTGTCTTTGTGTCGTCGGGGACTGTCCTCTTTTTTAACTCTTGGAGTGGATGGGTGGAAGTGGTGACAGCATAATAATAAATATTACCTAATGATCAGCAAAACTTATTATTACTAATAAATTATTTTTATCTGGCTTAATTGGATGGTTCCGAGTCTTGTTGATTTACCTTTAGTTAGTAATACTTCGAGCGCCAATGAAAGCATTACATTATATCGATCAATTAAAAAAACTAATATATTCCAAAAGTAAAAGCTATTGCGAAAAAAAAAATTATTATCGATATTTTAAATTAAATGTTTGTGTTTTGGCCAGAATAAATATGGGATGTGATGATAGTGAAGATAAAAGTGCTTGCTCCTAAACATTTACACTCCGAACTAAAAGTCATTGAAGTGGCATCGTATTTAGCAGCGTATTTAATCAATAAAGGAAATTCATCCGTCCTGATGGTCATGAACGACGCAGGAATTATAGTTAGGTATCACCATGAAAATTGAAAGTAAGTATAATTCTTTATAAAATTACGAAGTATATTAAACATCTTTTGAATTTGAATTGAAGAATTTCACAATTGCATTTTTTTCATTTATTATTTTATTGTTTTTACTTTCATTTGGGTTCATATTCTTATAAAAAAGATATTAATGTAAAAAATTTGAAAATTAGAATATAAAAAAATCGTTCATTTATTTTTTTTGGTAGTCAATCGGTAGGCGTTTTTGGCACCCAAATTTTTTCATTTAATATTATACCTATAAATATTATGATGTCAACATTTTATTGAATTTTAGAAAACGAAATTCTTCCCACCCAAAAATACTACAAAATCAGTAAAAGTGTAAATATTAAAGAAAATTTGTTAGTTCTTCCTGTATAATTTTTCTAAACAAACATCACACATACATTTCGCAGAAATGAAACACCTAAATAACCAAATGTAGAAATAAAAAAAAAAAGTTATATACAATTTAGCCATTCAAGTTTTTATTATCAAAATCACCCTGTATATTTTTTATCTCCATCTTGCACATTGTTATACATCATATTTGTATTATATTTTTATTTAATATTTATTATATAAGATAAGTCCATTTTAAAATAAATGTATTATTGAATATTATTTTTCAAATAAAATATAGCTACTTCATTATTAGTTTTTTTGGATTTATTATTATTATTATTATTTATTATTTATATTTTTTTACTATAAAAAGAAATGTAATACATTTAAATATTAATTCTAAATAAATATCTTGAACTGTTAAAATTTTAAATCTCCAAAATTGGTGACCCGACGTGATCTTTTTTCGCAATTTTAAAAATGTTTTGTTTAACAATAAAAATCGCAACCGAAATGTTTTACAAGCCCATCATAAGTTCACCGTCAGCTTCAGTCCTTCCGCTTCCGACAGCAGTTTGGAAATATCAAGAATAACAGCATGGACAGCAAAAATTTCCGATGCAGTTCGACATATGTTGTCTGGAATTGATCTTGGTGACAGAAAACCATCGAAGCTTTTCAACAAGCTTCGCCAGCTGAAGAAGAAGATATGAATAAAACTATCTGGCATCAACGGCTTAAAACCGTAATTTCAGTTGCTGATTCAAACCGTCATGGACACAGGTGCATTCTCACACACTGCACAAGTATCATCAATATTTCGGAAATATAGCATCAAATTATGTGAAATTCAAATGCATCGATCCAGATCGCCAGAAAATTTTGAACTAATGCAACCAAGTGTCTAAAGTTCTGTGATTTTTCATCATAATCGCCAACTATAATCGAAAAACTTAATTAATCACCAGCAACTGGCTGTTCTGGTGAAGTAAATCGGCTTCTTATTTCCATGCCAAAACAAAACATACCTTTTTGATCGACACTAAACTTTTTGCCGCAAATGGAACAATTATTTAAACTTTTGGTGAGAAGCTTTTAGAAGCCTGAACCTTGGTTTACGCCATGACCTGAAGTGGACATTCGTCATCTCTCGTGTCAAGTGCCCAATTTTTGGTGCAGATTTTCTAAAGCACTATGGTCTTCTTGTTGACATGCGCTGTGGAAGACTCATCGATTCAGAAACAAAATTGGTGACTGATGATGTCATATCTTAATCAATCCAATAAATTAATTAATTAATTGATTTTGGAGGAATTCAAATACATTACCATTTTCAATCGTCAGAAACTTCCTACAAAAGTTCAGGTTAGTTATCATATAGTTTTTTATTGGACAACCTGTGGTCTGTGCAAGACCACTTTCGCCTTAAAAATGTTTCTCAAAAAAATGGCATCTATCAGCCTTCTAAGAGTCATTTTTTAAGGATGGATGGTCCATATCGACCTTTTGCGGTGATTATAGCAAAGTCAATGCACGAACTGTTCCTGATCGATACCTTTTGCCATGCTTATATGATTTTTCTCACATACTTCACAAAAAAAAAATAATGAACACGAACACAAGCAACATAATCTAATAGTTCTTGAACGACGTTTCATTCCGAGAGTTGTACAAAATCAAATTACGCTCCAAAAATTCATCACAGGTATCAAGAAGTACGATACCTTAGCTGTGAAATGGACGCCTGACACATTAATTGCATACAAATCATGTAAGCGAGATATTGTTGAAAACACTCTGCTTGCATATTCTGCAAATTGCTCAAACATTTCTCCAAACCACTAATGGAATAACACAGCCACAGGATTTTTTCTCGTAAGCTCACAGACTACTAACAAAAATTAACAACTTAAGAAAACGCCGGATTCAACACTCGCATCGCAAGGACAAAGATTTGAACATATCAACATTAATGTTGTGGGTCCTTTACTAATTTCTAAAGATAACAGGTATTGTTTAACTATTATAGACACATTTAGCCGATGGCCTGAAGTTATACCAATGGCAGACATACATATATCTGCCAGTACTGTCGCACGCAATCCGGTTGGATTTCTCGCTTTGGTATACCATCAAAAATAACAACAGATTTGGGAAGGCAGTAGCAACTGTATTTCGCGAGCTTTTACACACTTTATTAGGTGTTACTCATCTGAAGACAATGCCTTATCATCCACAGGCTAATGATCTTATTGAGCGATTTCATCATATTTGGATAGCTTCCGTCATGTGTCATCAAACTAGCAACTGGTGTGACCTTCTGCCAATTGATCTACTCGGTTTTCGAACAACATTCAAGGCCGATCTCAAAGCAACACCATCGGAAATGGTTTTGGGAACAACAGGTAATCAGAATTTGTCTAGGATTTTCAGAAGAAAATGCGAACATTTTTATGATATGTTCGGTATCCGTTGAACATTTATGATAGAAAGTTTTCATTTGTCCTTTCAAATCAGAATGCAGATTGCATATAGCATATGTTAGAAGAAATGGACTGTTCCGTAAATTATTATATGTGATAAACAATACACGTTATTTACATATTTTGGCAGACTATTTTAGATATATTTGAAAATTACGAGTAATTCAATATTATGCAAGTATTGTATAATAAATGTAAAATAAAAAAAAATATTGAAAATATATTAGTATGATGGTTATGTAGTTTCTAACTTGATTTTTTTATTTATTATCTTTATTACACATTATTCATGATCAAGTATGACTTATGTGCAATTTCTATGAATTCACTTTTATTTGTGCATTATTTTAACCACTCATATCCCTACAGTTTCCAGTCTATGACAAACCACTCCACTGATAAGAAACTTCTCGAATGACTTATCAGGAAGCTGTACATGTGTACTTCACTGTAATGACATATGTTATTTCATCACTTATGACGTCATTACAGAAACATAATGAAAGTGTATTTCAACTACGTATTTGTAGTTGTCCTGAGTACTTGAGCTTGAGTAATTGCGCAAATAGAAATAAGATATTGTGATTCATTATATATTCTGATAGTTCGTATTATAATAAAGTGAAGTGTTTTTATTGCTTAATTCGTAATAGTTTTCAATATTTATTAAGTAAACATTGTAAACACCGGTTTAAAGTTTTAAGATAGTTTGTTTTTGTTAATATTATGAAATAATTTTGAATGGATATTATTTTGTTAGATAATTATCAATATAACATACGTTACGTCTCTCTCTCTCTCATTGGATCCTTTAATCCCTTGTGGGACATAGGGCCAATGTGCGATGCCGCTCACCGGATTCATTGACCATTACGGGCTCACACGAGTGGTCAGGTCATAATAATGGACTGTTTGTGCTGTGCTACTCCTATTGGAGCTACTGTGCTCTGACACCCACAACACATCTCCGATGGTTAGGAGTCTTAATTTGCCCAGACGCGACTCTAACAACTTTGCAGGGCAAATGCGCATATTTTTTTGAGATATCTCTATGCACCGAGATCTATCTTGC
>JANSTU010003956.1:0-17917 GCA_027564075.1 Bolitophila hybrida
CATGTCTGAAATCGCGCGTGATCTGACAAATACTAATGCATGAAAATCCTAACCTCAAAAAAATCACCCGTTATATAGTAAGTATCCTCTAGTATCAGCATCGTAATTGAGAGAATTGCGGAGCGCGGACGATTTAAAAGCTCAAGCACCATATTTGAATATACATGTTCTATGCAGATTTCCCAGCCCAGCTCAGTCTACACATATAGTAGATATACAGCTAGGTCTACTAAATCTCAAATATGGCGCTGCTAAAGTTTTTCCGTTTTTTTTTTTTAATTTTTCCCAAGAGTGTGCGAGTACACACACGCCATGCGTGCATTAAACATATTATAGTAAACTTGAATCGTTTTCAGATTAGCACTGTAAGTAGATTAAGTTTTAGAGCATAACATAAGCATACGAATTTATGCGAAATTCGGAGTTGTTTCATTGGGCTCTACATTTAGTTTATAGTTATTTATGTACATAATCAAGGATATATAAACAGGAAAACACTAATTTTTAGGAAAAGAGTTACTTTTTGTACAGAACTTTTAAGTGTTCGTTTTTTGTTTGTTTGTTTATTTGTTTTGTTGTTGTTCAAATAAAAGCGAGCGGTTTTTGTATGAGTTCTGTTTAACTTTAGCAAAGAGATGTTGCCTGCGCCGGCGTTGCAGTTACTTGGAACCGGGAAAAATGCACTTTCTCGAGGACACAAAAAAGGGAACAGGGATGTACGTGTATACGAGTTATATGTGTGTAGTAGAAAATACCATTGCCTAATTTTGATAAACATTTTTTTTGGATAAATTACACTTAACAGTTCGTAAGGATAGTCCCAACAATTTAAATATGGAAATTCTGCAATATACGACAATTTAAAGAAATGATAAAAAAAAATGTTAAAAATTGGAAAGAGATAGCACAAACAAACCCCCACTATTTTGAGGTCGATGCAATTGTATCACTCATTTTTAGATGGAAAGCAAACGCAGGCCACACACATGACATGTCCGTCAAAAAAATGGCCAGGAAACAAAATTAAAACATACGCACACATTCCACACATTCAAAAGTGTGCTAAACACCGTCCAACAAAAACAAATTATTTTGATTTTGTTGTCCAACTTTGGCGCTGTAGTCACTAAGTTCTGTGCGGGCGATACATGAGTTACGCAGTATATTTGACATATACTCCGCGCTCCGCCTTTTGCCTTTTGACATATGACTGTCTGTTTAGCTGTCACTTAATATACAAAATTGGTCTGTCAGCTGTAAATTTCCTTAAAGCTTCTCGGGACGCTGGTTGTGATCCTTAGTTGTCATCAGTCAACAGTGCCAGTCAAGAGTGTCATGTGTGCAGCCTGCGTAAGGTCAAAGTTTCACCCACATTTATTAAAAAATCCAATTTATAGTTGGAGATTGTATCAAACATAAGGTTCAATAAATAACTTTCATATAAAACATGAAAAGAATCCTATTTCAAATGTATAAACATAATTTTTTTATTTTATACACAGCGCCCTCTTTAAAACCATTTTTTTGGCACTTTTTTTTCCTTTGAATAAGGAAATTTAACATTTTTTAAACTTTTTGTTTGTTAATTAACATGTTTAATGAACAAACTAAAATTCTGAATTATTTTATTAAATAAAATATTGTGTGTGATAATTGATAATTTTCTTTACTTTGCTAATCGCCATTAGGCACTTCCCAGCTAGCTTAACAGGACTTGAGTAGGTTTCTATAACATATCTCCAATTGTATAGTAGTCTAGGTGATTATCTCACAACCCAAAGGCCGTAAGTTCGAGTCCTGTTACAAACATGAAATATTTTATTATTGACTGGATATTTTTTAACGGATTTGATCTATAGGATGATGGAAGTAATTGCGACAAATACATCTAAAAATCCCGAAAATATCTTGTAATCATTAAAGCTTTTCAACTATAGTTGTGTCCCAATTTTGTTTGAATTTCGTAATACTTCCCCCATTTCCACTGCGTCATTACGGTGCTAACATTAGCCTCCCCTTTATTTCCGGGTTTAAAAACCCGTGTTTGTTTTTCAGCGTCTTTTTGTTTGTACCACTATTTAATCTCCTCATCTAGAAAAAATGATCGATTGGGATCTTCTGAGCGAGCAGCAACTATTGCATTAGACGGTATATAGTATATCGAGTTAGTGTAGGTATGTTAGATGTGCCCATCGACGAATATTAAAAACGGTAGTTCTATTTTCTTTTCTAATAGCAACGGGTAGAAAATATATTGAGTATACCAGATGGGTCATTTAAACCTTCGGCATCTGGTAACCTATATATTACTTTTCTTTTGTTTTCAGATCGGCTTGTAACAGCCTGCGTTTGAAGCGTCAGTCCAGGAGAATTTGTGCCTCTTCACGACCAAAGCGTGAATGTTAAGGGTTTGAATTTGTGCGGAAATGTATCAATAACGTTATCGGTCCATAACGTATTTTGTTATGCAATTCTGACTGCAAGGACAACTTTTGGTTTCAACCGGAAGGCCCCACAGCCTGGGCAACGATCCATTTATTTCGTCCTTTGTGTCTCGATCGTGTAATTTCGAAAAACGGTGATTATGACTGGCATCCGCTATCGACCGACCTAACTTCTGCGGACTTCTTCCTGTGAGGTTATTTGAAATCCAATGTTTATGTTAACAAGCCACGGAGCCTTGAATTACAATATTCGACAGGAAATATTGTCCATATTAAATACACGATCAGGATCTTCCACGTCATCGAAGTTGCTTAAATTCGTCAAATATTCTGTAAATTTATAAGACCACCCTCGAATGCTAGGTTCTGCGTGATTCTCTGACTTATGATAGTCGCTGTTTACTATCGCTGTTTATTATTTAATAATAATTTGCCAGTTATGAAACCTGTTTGCAAGATTTTTTTAAGTTATTTATTAGACCTCAGCTTTTCAATTATTAAACAAAAAAAATATTTGGAAAAAAGTAAATCTGGGTAGCGATTTAGGCAGATTATTTCAACTTATGTTGATATAGCCATGCGTTACATATCGTCATATCGATTATAAGAAGGTCAAATCACATCTGAAAATGTGTGTAAATATTTAATTTATTACATTAAATGTTTTTAAATTGAATATTAAAATGTTTTTAAATGTAATTTTTATATTAACATTTATCGCAACTGGTTCCGACCGAACATATGATAACGCATTGATTCGCTTAGATAAAACTGTTATATCAATAGTTTGATGTTGAGATAATCTGCCTAAATCGCTACCCTGAAGTCATTAATTTGCAACTATAGGATCATGCGTTATATTGTTGTTTTGTTTCCCAAAATCACCTTCTTTTAAGAGTTAATAACTGTGGCCACAGTACTTGATGACAACAAGGCACAAACGTTTTGTTTATGATTTTGCAATATTGCATATTGCGGGTGTTTTTGTGAATCGTCAAAATGTATAAATATAAGCCAGCGGTAGTTTGCCTTGTTGAATTTGCAGAACCACTTCATGCATAGCTATCCTGGAAGACGACTGCTGCAAAAGACCCATGCCAGTATCGTTTGCCGCACACATGCCACTCTTGACTGTCTGTCAAAAAATTGTGTGTTGGACAACACAATAAAACGCATTATTTAAATGAACATACGCACACATTCCACACAGTCAAAAGTGTGCCCAATACCGTATGTCAAAATCAAATCATTTTGATTTTGTTGGCCGTCTGGCGCTGTATTCAGTAAGTTCTGTGCGGGCGATGATAATTGTCCACGTTCCGCCTTTTGCCTTTTGACGTATGACATATCATTTGTTATTGCTGTACAAAAAGATGTTAGTAATACCTGGTCTGTGGAAGACATGGAGCGACTAATAATTCTGGTTGAAATGCGACCTTGTATAATTATACAAAAATGATCTCTGTCAGCTATGAACTACCTGTGATCACTAGTTGTCAACAGTCAAGAGTGGCATATGTGCGGTCTGCGTATAATGTAAACAAAATTAAAAACATTAAAATTCAAAATGTTCAATACTATCAGTTTTGTATCTTTCGTTGACATTGTTTTCCAGAATCCAGAAAAATTTCTCTGCAAAAATAGCGGCATTTTTAAAATTTTATTTGACGTTTGTTTGTTCAAAAATATCAATTTTTTTTCTAAAACATTTTAAATTTTAAAATGTTGGCAAAAAATAGATTTTTTTTTTTAGAAAATAAAATTTTCAATTTAATTAAAATTAAAATTGTGGTACAACAAGTACAATCTTTCAATTTCAGTCAAAAAATAACATTTTCATTTTTAAATAAAGATACCATTTTGAAATTTAAAAAAAAAAAAATTTAAAAATACTATTGATTTTTTTTTTTTAAATGACATTAAATGTTTGATAGAAATTACATTTTTAAATTTCGGTAAAAGAATTAAAATATACTTTGCGAGATATTTTGTGTAATCTTTTTTTTTAATTTTCGTATTTTTTTTGTTAAAGAATATTTATTTAAATTTTTGGTAAAGTATTTATTTTTAAATTTAATAAAAAATGGTTCTTTAAATATATTCATAATTTTACTTATTTGCAAATATTTTGCGATTGGACTTTGCAACTTTGAAATGTCAATGATAATTGGTTAATATGGATTGGGCTGGTCAATTTAATCAGGGCACGTAAATCAGTTTTGTGCAAATGTTACCAGTCACAATATATGAGGGTCTAGCATAAGTTTGTGGTCGATTCCAAGATGGTCATTCATTAAGTAATTTTGTTAATGTTGGCGATGGCAAATTGATTAACAGGTTCACCGAACGTTTTAGGTTATATTTTCTTTCAATACTACTCCGTCTGACTCCAGTAATATTGTCAGAGCAGGGAACTCTTGTATTACAATTAAATCCGATGGCAATGTTGACGACGCTAATAATTGTAGAAGTATGTGTACTTTTTTTTTACTGCCGCCTAGTAGCTCTGCTGATTTATTACGAAACTTGAGACCATAAGGGAATTATACATGCTTTGGCTATATATAACAGCCGCTCGGAGAGTTCTTTCGTGAGTGCCACATTTCACAGTATAACTCATTAGTAAGACTGCAAGTTAATCAAGATACCATTTAATCTCGCTCGCTCAGTCCAAAAATAAATCCAGACCAGTCTATTATTCAGTTAAGTGAAAATACAAAAAGTAAGTATCTCGAGCAGCGACACTAAAAATCAGAATGACGCATTCATCGATTCATCAGTTGCAGTTTCCAGGCAAACCAAAATCTGTTAGGCCTTACGTTTTGCTCTGCGCTAGAGAGCAAGATTATTATCCTATTAAAATTATATTAAAAACAAATTGTTTAGCTCATAAATTATCTCGTAACCGTTTATATATAATAAATAAGACACTGAGTTTGGTTTGATCATTTCTTAGCTTGTCCAGTGGCCGCAGCGGCGGCTTCATCCTTTTTCCTTTGCTTTTCTCGCATTACCTCGGCATCTCTGAAAAGAAAATATTCAATAATAAGAATTAACAAAGCCATTATTGCTTAATTTATAGTACGAATAATTAGCTTTAGTTACAAAAATTCATTTTTACCTGGCTTTGCGCTGGTCTACGGTCAAATTATCGTTGCGCACTCCCTTATTGGCATCGGCTTGTTTCTTTTGGGCCTTTGCTCTGGCTTCATCTCTCTGATTACCACCTTAAACAATACAATTTAACATTATCTTAATAAATCAAAATTTACAATTTTTTATCAGTAAATTCTCAAGATAATATTAAAATATCGTCAAGCACACTTGAAATTTCCAAAAAAAAAATACTCACGAGTCATTATCGATGAATGTTTGTATTGAAACTAAAACAAAGTCTAAGATTTATTTATTATTTGTGCAGCAATGATGCCGCAACGTGTTTTAACTTATTTGTGTTTAATAAATTTCTAATTTGACTTTGTGACATTTCTTTTGAAGTATACTTAAAATTATTGCTTAAGTATTAAATTTTATACTTAAAAAATACCGATCAAACTTGAGGTGAGTATAAAGATGTGATCGTGGCTGTGATCACACCGTGACGCCATCTAACGAAAAAATATTAAGGAATGTATAACGTGTTTGGATCGAAGATGGCAGCACTTTTGATAAAAAGTTCGGTTACAAATTAAGACTGGCGTAATAAATTAGAATTTAAAAAAAAGGATTGGCATTTTAAAATACAAAACAGTTTTTTTGTATATATCTTACCTGCCCGCAATATTACAACATATGTAATACATCATGCTACATCCAAATGCAAATATAATATTCTCATGTTTTATAATCCATAACCAAAATATATTTAAAATATGAAAATTACACACTAAATATAAATAATACATTGCATTTTAATGGAATATGTATGCCATGAATGTCATACATACTAAAATTTAACTTGATATGTTTTTAGAAAGGTCAACCAACCAACGACGACGGATGAACGGAGCTTGACAGAGTACAGACGTATCACCCATTGCATACTTCGTTAATTTGAATAAAGCTCGCGTAAAATAGCAAATGCTCTGCCAGCATTCTTGCAGATCTGAAAAAGAAAAATTCACACCACCACCATTTCGTTAAACTACCACGAAAATGTTAAATATGCATAAAGAAAGGGTACTCATACATATTATACACACACACATTCACACATAGACAAGCAAAAAATCTGTCTCACAATAATTAAAAGCACGTCGTCGTTCGCGTCGTCGAGGCGACGTAACGCACCGTGTTGTAGGAGTCTCTCACCACGATAAATGTGTCGTTGTTCAGCGGGACGACCACTCCGGCCGACATCGTAATTGGTCTCTTTGTCAGTTCCATTATGATAAAAATGCTTTTACGTAGCTCCAGTGTGTGATTTGTGGGCGGTTGCGGTGGCGGTTGCCCGTTTGCCAGAGTCACATCACATTTACAAGTCAACCCGTGCCAGTCGCAGTTGTAAATGGCTGTCGTCAGACGTTCGCTCTGTATACGGGGTATCGTGTGTGTTTGATGGTAGATGGCATATGCGCGCCGGGAACCAGGGAATGAAAAAAAAAACGAAAAACACCGGTTTTAAGATTGTGCGTCATTTGCTTTGGGTGTTATATTGTGGAAAATGTGTGCTTCTGTGTGCGTAGGGTGAGGGTGACTTTTATTATAAATAGTATACGATTCAAAATGAGACATAAATGGAGTAACTACAGCTGAGCGAGTTACCGTTACGGTGATGTTGTTGCCAAAGTGACAGAAATAGAAAACCTCCGAGATGAGCACCACAAAGGAGAGCCCAATTGTCAGGAAGTCCATTGATAAAAAGTTTGACTAGAAAATAGCAATTAGGATAATATTTATATATTATACTATGGCGACAAAATATGATAAATTATGTTTGTAATATGGCCGTGAGCTTGTTGACATTTCATTTGGAGTAAAGTCAAGTTGCTATTTTACATGAGCATTCTAAGAACTAGTAATTCGTCAGAAGAAACTACGAAACCCGGTTAACCTTACACGGCCACTCAAAATCTAAACCAAAACTTTTTTTAATGTTGTTTGGGAGATACAAAAACCTAACATAAAATAATCTATTAAACAATTATTATTACAAAATGAGCCTCATCTGTTATTAAAATAAATCATTCAATCAATCGTATTCATTTCATTTAGTTTTTGTGTAATCGTATCGGTGCAGGGAAAGTTACGCAAATGTTCACGCGCGAAGTATAAAAAGTTAGGTTAAGTATGATTTGTTTTATTGTTGTTTGTTCTTTTAAACTGCCAGATTAATAGTTGTTGGTATATAGATTGTAAATTTGACATATATTTTTAAGGTTATGTATACAATTATTCTGGTTCTTCTACATATCGCGCTACCCGAATGTTTCGCGTAATGGCATTTAACATTTGGTGTTGGCCAAAGGGTACTATTTTCAACGAGCTTGGAGTTCATTTTTGTAATTTTTACAGTTCACATTTAAATTAATTGGTAAGATTTTTTGATGCTCTCTCATCTAATTTTGTCTGTCGTGACGTTACAACGGACGCTTCTGCGAATATAGAAATGCTCAAGAGATGGCGTGCGGATCGGATCTTCAATTTTGTATGGTAAATTACCATAACAAAGACTTCAATTGATTGTATTACTTATAATGTGAAAAACACAAACACAAAAAATCTCACAAAAAACATTATAAACATATTTAGCACATATTTAAGAGTATCCTACTAAATTATATTCAAAAATATTACTTTTTTATTTGTTAAATTTGTAAACCATATCCATAGCCGAATGGGTTAACGCGTTGGCCTGGCTTATGGGAGGTCGCCGGTTCAATTCCGGCCGGCAAACCGAAGTATTTTTCGAATGTAGCACTTTAAATCAGAAGGTTCCTCTTGCTATTAATAGCCTATTTCTGAAATAGATTTATTGGTTTGGAATAACGGAACATTAATGCCATCAATTAACATATACACACGCACCCTGTATAGAACAATAAGTGTATGATGACGTTGATGATTCACGATAACGAATATAAATAGCAAGATAGATCTCGGTACATAGAGATATCTCAAAAATAAGGACTCCTACCCATCGGGGATGTGTTGTTAGTGTAAGAGCACAGTATCTCCAATAGGAGTAGCACACCATAAACAGCACATTAGCATGACCTGACCACTCGTGCGAACCCGTAATGGTCAATGATTCCGGTGTGCGGTATCGCACAATGGTCCTATGTCCCACAAGGGAATACAGGATCCAATGAGAAATGTGTATTTCAAATTTGTAGGGTATATTAGTGTGGGTAAAGACGATCAAAAAAATGATCAATAAAGTCAAACTTTATTTTACACTGTGCGTGAGTTAATGTAATGTGAGCCAGTATAACATTTGATTTTATAAACATACAATTTTTAATTTTTAATTAATTAAAACAAAAATTAAATTAATTAAATAATTTTTGGTTATTTCACAAATATTTTATATACCTCTGCCACAAACAATAACAACAACACTGATGGGAATGATTTTGACCGTTATTTACCCCACAAAATGTAGTTCCAAAATTTGGCACTGGAAGCCTATAAGTAAAATAAACATAAACATAAAAACGGAGAACATCAAATCCTATTCGGAATATTTAATCGTTACGTCGAATTATTTATTCCGGTATGTTATAACCTCAATTATTTCTTTGACACATTTCTTTGAAAGCAAACTTGACGTATCACACATAACCACACTTTTATTCTTGAGTATGATCAATCCTGCAAGTTAAAGGCTTTACGAATATTCAGCTTTCAAACTCCAATTCGCGTGTAATGTGCAAAAGCCTCAAAAGCAATAATTCAAATGCAAAAAAAACATATGTTGATACGTTGATATGTCAAAAATCGTTATGCTGATACAAGTATATGTAGATAAATAAATACAAATTTATATTACTAATATTTACCATTAGGGCATTATATCCCACTGAACATATCATTATTGCTGCACCCATCATATGCATAATCAGCCCAATTTGAAAGATACTTTCTATATCACGTATAAAAGTCATCACACCGATGTGATACTCCACGGCCTGACCAATGGAACGTTGAATAGATGCACAGTTTTCTTGTCCTAAAAAAACTTTGAATCCTTTAAAGCAACTATACCTTTTTAAAATTACCAATCCTTCCAATGCGCTCAAATTCAATTGCAAGAATATTCAGTTTGACAGTTGCCAAATGCATCATACTAATGATAAAAATGTCAAGGTCCATAATAGCCATACAGCAAATTGGCATAAACATTATGTGATGAGCAAAGGCCAAACCATATCTATATAAGTGTTAGAATAGATTTTGACACAAAATAATATTTTGCCTGATGCTTACCCTAGATTTGTAGTCGAGTCCCAGGGATACCAGAATTTCAGAGGTAGCATTGGTCGTTTGATCAGCGAAACAAGCATCAGAAAGAAGACGGTGATGAATGCTGGATAACGTAGTACTTTTGTGGCCAAACGAATGTATTGCATACCAACCTTTAGTAGTTTCCAGTTGCGTACCTCGAACTCATGCTGTTCTTCTATATAAAATCTTTTATTTAAATAAATAATGCTGAAAACACCGTTCTCGAGTACTTTACCGTCAATTTTAGCAAAAACTCGACCAATACGCTTACGGTGCAATGAGAAACACAAGATCTTGCACTTGCACACAACATACGATATAAAAACGTACGGAACTTTGGCACGACTCTCAAAATCGGGCTCTGTGATCAGAGTGGCTAACTGTAGACCGATTACGGAGTACAGCAACAAATCGAAGGTTATCTAAGCTTCCACAACAAATAAATTAATGATATACGAGTATTATAATAATTGTGATGCAGCTACTCACAGAAAATACACGAGATCGTCGATAGTCTTTGTACATGAAAATACCGGTAATGGCAAACAATCGCAATTGCGATTGCAAGCAATGCGAGAATATCAAGGGTTTTCGAGGTTCTGCGGACATTATCGCTTATCAATGTCAAGATAGAGTTTACTATGCCATGATTACTTTGAGAATCAAACTCTTTTATACTGACGTTTTCGAGATTATTGATTGTATAATACATTATAAAATATTGACATAATATTTTGAAAAAGTTTTAATAGCTCAATTTATTTGTTTTCATGTTGTTAAATATAATTATGCTTATGAATTAGGTGATTAATTATTAAGCATACAGAAACTTTTAATATTCTTATAAATATGTTCAGTAGCTATTACGGATTGATTTGTGGCCCAACTCTTGTTGAAATTTTGGTGATAAAATGTGCAAAACGATTTCACGCTTCAGCTGCTTTTCAAACTGAAAAATAGAGAAAATATTGTTTAGATTAATGCTAATTCGTAATTCAAATGTATCATTATTTACACGAACCTACGCATTCTTGCAATTTCGGCAACGCAATTTTGTGTAAACGCAGCGTTTAATAGCATTTTGTGACGCGTCGTCCATTTCAACGCAGCGAAAAACTAAGGCGACCGCCGAAGTTTATTATTCTTTATTGTCAAAATATCAGGCCTGCCTAAAACTTGCATAATTTTGCACCGTAACGTCTCACGAACTCAATAAATACAATCAAGTATGTATATTTGAATAAATTCACCATTCATAATTTGATGATGAAAAAGCTTATCGCACAACGCACACACAGTTTTTCAAAAAACCTATACCGAAATAAATCAATTAAGCATTTTAATCCTTCTTGGGAGTACTTTTTTATGTTTATTAACTAGCAATGCTCAAAGTGTTTGATTTGTGCAAAACATATCCATCAATAAATGTATTGAGAGAAAGAGAAAGGAAACTTATGGTGAAATCGCTGAAAGATGTACCAATAGCAATACAACAAGACCTTTCAGACAAGATTGTCCAACCCTTAACATCTGCCAAGTCAACTTTAAAAGCATTATACAGTATCTATCAAAAGTAAGTTAACACTGCCTTATTTTTCAATTCAAATCAATTTCAATTTTTTGATGTCGGATCCAACACACTGTTTCAAATTACCGTTATGCCGTTATAAGGACTATATATGTTATGACCTTGAAGTAATAAATAGCATATTATAAATGTCATCAGAGTGATAATAAAATTATATAATTTTGAATTATTCATAAAACTGGTTACAATCATCCGATTTATGTCAAATATGCGCCGTTTTGTTCGATGACTTGTTCCTAACGAGATGCCCCTCTTTTAGATGCTCGCTTCGCTATTGGCAAAAAAAACTCGGAGAACAAATTTTCACAGGCCTCTATTGTGGCCAACTTCCAAGCTCGTTCGCCATGGATAGAAACAGGTGGTAATATCTTGGTGCGAGGTCCGGACGTGGATGCAAAAGAACCTCCCATCCGAGCTCCCGGAGCTTCCTGGCATGGCGTTGTCCTGATGGAAGACAATTCGGCCTCTGTTGATCAAAGATGACCTTTTCTGCATGAGTGCTGCCTTCAAGCGGTCCAGTTGTTTGCAATACAGGCTCATAGTGGATGATTCCCTGCCAATCCCACTAAACACACAGTAGAACCTTCTTAGCCGTCAATCCTACACGTTGTCGTAAGTGACCCACTTTTAATCGCCAGTCACCATCCGCTTCAGAAACGGGTCGATTTTGTTGCGATTCAACAGCGATTTGCATGCGTCGATACGGTCAAAGATGTTTTTCTGCGTCAATTCGTGTGGCACCCTTACATCGAGCTTCTTCAAATGGTTTATAACGGTTTGATGACTCATGCCCAGCTCTTGGCCGATGCTACGGCTGCTACTATTTCTGTCTCTCTCGACCAATTCAGCGATTTTGTCGCAATTTTCGCGCATCTTCGACCACCTCTACACGAGAACGAAAACGTTGAAACCACCGTTGTGCGTTGGAAATGGAAACTGTGTGCTTGAGATGCAATTTTGCCTTTGTCATAGTAGTACTGTAAAATATGTCGGATTTTCTCTTTATTTTGCTCCATGTTTGCGAAGCTATAACTCACGAAGACTGAACCAACTAACAACAAGCGTGTCAAGCGTGTGTTAGCGCGTTAAGACCTTTTCAAGAAGCTATAGCATGACCCGATGCGATGAATACAACTAGAACTACGCGCTTGCAACGTCATCTAGCGAAAATAATGCAAGACTTTTTTGACACTCTTTTATAAATGTACTTTTACATAATCCTCATAATATTAGGTCTTTTGCATCTTTGCCCGTTAGCGCTGTAGTTCCGAGTCAGTAGTAAAATGTGCCTTTTAACATTTTGTTTATTACCATCGTTTTTTCGGAACTGTAGTTCATGGTTTGCCCAAAAAAACAAAAACCACTTCATTTTTGAAAAGCATTATTTCATAAATTCTATTTCTAAGGATTTATCAAGGGCTAAGGGTTAAATTTGACCCGCATGCTGAACTGACAACTCGTGTTTGTGTTTGTTTGTTATTGTTACATACCATTGCGCAAAGCATTTTTGTCTGCAAACGCAGCCTTAAATAGCAAGTTTGACGTTTGTTGTGGTTTACTGTATTATTGCCGCTAAAGTAAAGCCTTATCAAATAATAAGTGAAAATGCATGTTTCTATGCGTACGACGCACAACGTTGCATTCCGGTGCGTTGTGTTCGAATGCGTTGCGTTGTTCCAATTTTTACGAATGAAAATATAGTTTATTTGTAACTTTAAAAAATAATTTATTAAGATATAAATAAATATACAAAATTCGTGTTTTTTTCGATAATATGGTGATCTGAACAAGATGAGAATGAATTTATAGTTAAAGAAACATTATTTGAAATAAATTCGGTTTTATAGGGGTTCCAAAACTTGTCCATCATCTGTTTTCTATCGATCCCTGAAGTCTTCCATCGTCTTGTCGTTCATGGCACGCTTGTTGGTCATTATTCCGGTAGGATTGGCGTCTGCATGCCAAACATGTGCAAAGGATTAAAGTGCTTGTTGTAGGGTTGTCTGTGGGTTCTAAAGCAAATTTCATTTATTTGATGGTCCTACCTGATCCAGTGGCATTTTCCAAATGTTTGACTAGTGTTTGTCACATCGGCGACTCCATTACGCGGTGCTCCAAGTGGTCGATTCTTGCTAGATTTATAGTGATATCTTCGTATTATCGTTTCAAAGTTCTCGAAACGAGAAAATGCTTTGGGTTGCAATAGTTTACGAATGTCCGTGTAAATACCACAGTTTTGAGCGATAGTGGATTTATTTATGGATGCTAAAATCTGAAATTAAATAAATATGTAAAATTAGTATTTATTAAATATTTTTTGTTTGTTTACCTACCAATGAATGTGTGGGTTTGGGCACTTCACATCTAAAAACACATGAACAAATACGTACTTGTTTAATATGTCTTTAATTATTTGTTTTCTTCAATTATTTTTGTAATAACAAAACCAAAAAAACAATTAATAAAACACAAAAAAACTCACTCACTTGAAATAAAATGTCTATGCAATTATATAAATATTATATAATTATAAATTTGACATATGCGCATGCGTTGGCATCACACAACGTAACGCACAAAATCAAATGATTTAGTGCGTTAAATATCATTTATCGCACGTTGGCCCTTTAACGCATCGACAAAAATGCGCACGACGTAAGTGACACATGACACAATGCCTTGTGGGAGGTGACCGTGACTGTAGTCGTGAAAATATGTGTAATTAAAACGAAGATGACAGCACTGTTGCATTTATTATGTTTTTATAGTCATATTTTACTGGAAATAACTGATATTTTCTATATATAACTAAACTTCTACAATACAAATTATTGCTCTGAGGCAAATACAATATTCTATTTTTTTTTTAAATTCATAAAAAACAACAAAAGTAAACATTAATTAGATATATGTAATTTAAAAGGTCAACCAACAATGATGAATGAACGTACTTCGTTAATTTGAATAAATAAAACTCTCTTAAAATGAACAATGATCTGCCAGCATTCTTGCGGATCTAAAAAAGAAAACAACCCCAAAAATGTTAAATATGCATGCAATAAAGGTACTCAAAAATATTACATTACACACACACACATTACCAAAAAAAAATCTGTCTCACACAATAATTAAAAGCGTTCTAGAGGCGACGCAACACACCGTTTGTTTTAAAAGACTCACCAAGAGAAATGTGTCGTTGTTGAGCGGGACGACCACTCCGGCCGTCATCTTAATTGGTCTCTTTGTCAGTTCCATTATGATAAAAATGCTTTTACGAAACTCAAGTGTGTGATTTGTGGGCGGCTGTGGTGGCGGTTGCCCTTTTTGCCAGAATCTCATCACATTTACAAGTCAACCCGTGCCAGTCGCAGTTGTAAATGGCTGTCGTCAGAAGTTCTCTCTGTGTGTGTACGCGGTATCGTGTGTGTGTTTGATGGCATATGGCATATGCGCGCCGGCTCAGGAAAAGGAGAGAAAAAAAGAAAAACATCGGTTTTAAGATTGTGTCATTTTCTTTTAGTGGTTATTGTGGAAAATGTTTGCTTTTGTGTATGAAATGCGAGGGGTGAGTTTCTTACACGCGTGAGGGTGAGTCTGACTTTTTATTATAAATGATCTACAATTTCAATTGAGACATAAAAATGAATAAAGCACAGGGAGCTAACGTTACGATAATGTTGTTGCCACATGACATATGTAGAAGATGTTTTTGTTGAGCACCGCAAAAGAGAGTCCAATTGTCATGAAAATGAAAGGACATTGGTCTAGATGTATAATTGGTAATTAATTTAATAACGGGAATTTTACAAACCTCCGAGCAAACCTCATAATGAAGATTTTACAATATTTATCTTCATTGAAATGACCAACCTTCTTTGCAAAGTAGCGACTTTAAAAATATATATGGAATCCCCAGCAATATTTTAAATATCCAAATAATACCCGTGATGCACTTCTTGAGCAGGTCAACGGCAGTGATGATAGAAACTACTTGTTTGGAAGCGGTAAGGTAGTAGCAGTTCTACCTCCAAACTTAGCAGCATTGGCTATTTGTAGTCCAATAAATGAGTGTTTTTAATATTTTTGTGTGAGTACCTTAAGAGAAGCGCGACCAGATTTTTTTGTTTTTTTTTTTTTATGGTAAATAGGGTTAAAAATCACAAGCACTACGGTATACTACATTATTTCAATTTTAAAAGATTCCCTTATCATTCCCAAAAAGGATACCCATCAGCCCTATGTTGGTAATTCCCCTTTCTACTTAATGGCTAAAAACATTTAAATTGACAATTTCGGAATAAAAGTCCCTCGGAAGATCTTTAAAATTGGCCTCAATTTCAGCTATGACTTCCTCATTTAAGTAAAATCGCTTACCTTCTCTCCAGGTTTGGAAACAGAAGAATGTCGCCGATGGCCAAGTCTGGCGAATAACCGGCTGACGAACCAATACGGCAATACAAACCCGGTTTCGTGTAATTTAACAATCATTCATTGTTAGTTGCACTAGCAAAATTGCAATTGGATTTTTGTTCTTAAAATCAATAATGATGACTCAAATAGTGGCGAGAAACCTGTCTCCTGTAACGCCCACCAGAACCAGCAACAGTTCATATTGAATCGAATCATCCAAATTTATAATCTCCGACGTGACGTACGTACAGTAAAAGGATATCGGTTCACAATATGTTCACCTCAAAGACCGTCCTATTGACCACTACAAAAATGCTATCCTACGAATTCTAATAGGGCTAGATAATTGGAAGCTAGGTTTCCGGTAGAAGTTAAGGGAGGATAATGGCGTGAACCAGTAGCGACGAAAACACGCCTAGGGTGGACTGTACATGGTCACTGCAAACGCCAATCGGGATTTGTACACGACAATAACTCGCATCTCAGCTACCATATGTGTGAGTTTGGCGGAGACAATAAGTTATTCGTACGTGGTATCTGCCTATATTTGCCATTAATAATCCAAATAAACCTGGTAAAACAAGAATGGTATGGGACGCAGCCGCGAAAGTGAATGATGTTTCACTTAATTCGGTGCTACTCAAAGGACCTGACCAGCTAGTCACGCTAACCGGAGTGTTGCATAGATTCCGCCAACGTAAAATTGCTATATGTGGAGATATACTCGTATAAGAGATGTTTCACCAGGTGCACGTTCGAGTGGATGATCAGAATTCGCAAAGATTCTTGTGCCGAGATGAACCAAGCAAACCAATTGAGGTGTATGTTATCAGAGTAATGAAGTTTGGAGCCACGTCCTCACCAAGTTCAGCACAGTACGTAATGAACCTCAATGCGAACGAGTTTCTGTAAACGCACCCAAGAGCCGTGGAAGATCACTTGGGAAGAACAACTCCATGATAACCTCTATGACAACTGGCAAATATGGATACAGCTTCTACCAAAGGTCGAGGAGGTCAAGTTCCCCAGATACTACACCAGATTCGTCACATAGCTTGAAAGGTCATCAACTCAGCTGCACGTTTTCGTTGATTCTAGTGAAAATGCATTTGCTGAAGTTGCATATTTTCGCATTCAAGAAGGAGATAAAATTGACTGTACACTAGTTGGTGCAAAAACTCACTCTCCATATCAAGACTTGAGCTTCAAGCTGCGGTTCTCGGTGCTAGACTCGCAACAAACATCAGTATCAGCCACTCAATTCACATTCAAAATCGCTTTATGTGGTTAGACTCAAAAACCCGTCATCAGTTCGTGGCATTCAGAATAGGAGAAATCTTTGAACAAAACTAATTAGAGGAGCGGAGATGGATTCCGACCAAGCTTAATGTTGCTGACGAGTCTACAAAATGGGGAAAAACTCCAAAGTTTGTTTTGTCGATTGTTCACGGGTCCTGTATTCCTGCATCAGATGGAAGACACCTGGCCAACGAAACTGTCTAACCCAGACATAGATATTGAAGAGGAGATTGGAGAAACAACTGTATCGAAGTCTAATAGATCCGGAACGACTCTCCAAATGGACAAGACTGTTTCGTTCGCAAGCCTTCGTGTTTAGGTACATTTCGAACTTAAAATCTAAGGCTCATAAATTCCAGCTGATGAAGGGACCACTAGGCAACGACGAGTATGAAAAAGCTGAAAACCAGCTATATCGGCAAGCACAAGGCGAGGTTTATGTCGAAGAGTTAAAGATACTACTGCCCGGAAAATGCAACGTTCATAAAGGTAGCCATATTTCAAGTTATATTTCTCCATATCTGGACGAAATGGGGGTCCTTTGTGTCCGAGAATCAGCATCAGCTTGTCAAATATCTCCCTTCCGCTTTTTTGCTCTTTATTCAATGCTTTATAAAAAGAGTTGCAGTGATCGGATTTAGTTCAAATATTATCCGTTTTGTTCGATAATCTGTTTCCATCTAGACGGCAACTTCATAATACCCCCCTTGTAGAACCCCCCTCCTTATTT
>JANSTU010003967.1:0-17914 GCA_027564075.1 Bolitophila hybrida
TCGAGTATGAAGTATCGAATACTGGTCTCCAAAATATCGAATACTCGTTGATACTCAAAAGTATCAATACTCGGCACACCACACTGCACTAACGCATATATATTTGCATGCGTTGTATGCAGCAAAACAACTGTCATTTAACGAGATTTCAATCAACACCTTCCGAGCAGTTGATTAAGATGGAAAGTTAAATTTTTTATAGTTGAATATAAAAAAACTATATTTATATATTCTTTATTTTTAGTCACGACAAAGGATCAACATCGAACAAAAATATCGACTCATTGAATTAATGGAGGGAATAAACTTTATGTTTCCATTAGGTAAATATGCCTCCATTCGAGGGAACGAATAAACAATAGAATTTGGGAGGAAATGGCAGTGGAGCTCATCCAACTGGGTTCTATATTATTAGATTTATATTATTTTGTGTGCCGTTATATAAATAGCACCGCTGTTTATATAGTTATTTTTTTTTTTGAAATGCAATAAATAGAAATTTGCTCTGCAATATCGACTGAATTTTTTAATCTGTCTTTTATCAATATTTTGTTAACGCATTCCGTTAAGCGTGATTTCTTGTCGGTTACCCAAACTGAATCATACTGGGATTTAATTGGGATAAGTGACCAAAAATGTCGAAAGGACGTCGTATTTTATCAACATTTCTCATAAGTGGTAACGCATTAAAATTATAAATGGCACTGCATCAACGCATGTATATTTGAATGCGTTTGTATGCAGCAAAACAACTGTAATTTAGCGAGGTTTCAATCAACACCTAGTTGATTGAGATGGTGTTATATTTTTTTTGTAGTCTAATATAAAAAAAACTTTATTTATGTATCTTTTTATATTTAGTCATGACAAAGGATTAAGATCGAACTCATCAAATTAATGGATCAATTATTAATTGTTTTGTGTGCCGTTAATATAAATAGCACCGCTGTTTATACAGTTAAATGCATTTTTGACATCAGTCATATCTATTATTTTAATGCTGCGATCGCAATTATGAATATGCCCAGCGTTTTCCAGAAATCGACCGCAGCTGTTTTGGAATAGTGTTGGTTTATTTTGACATTTTGTGTGCTAAATCAGTGCTAAATCAGAAATATACATGTAATTTAAAATGTATATTTATAAATATATTGATATTGCACAATTCTATAAATAAATAAATAATAAATAATATATATATTTAATGTTGCTCTGCAACAAAGCCCTTTCTGTGGTTTCTTGAGGCAGAACTGCCGCCAATACTATAGAGTACTTGATTGGAACTCTTTGTTCTTCATTGACAGATAAAGTTAAGATCGAATGCTTGATATGTTGACTGCATATATATATATTTCAAGAATGCAAAGAAAGCAGAATTTGCTGTGCAGAGTTTAGCGTTACAGTAATAATCAGCAATTACTGCAACGAAATTTTCGTAATTTCGATTTGTTTTGCTTGTTAAAAAATGTCAGAATCAAACGTTTAACAACGGTTATTGGAACGAATGTCTGGAAAACGCAGTTCTTTCGACAAACTTTCTCATCAAAAACGCTCGTTTTGCTTTCAAAACCGACTTTTTTATTCAATAATGGGTGTATGGTGGTATTATGTTTATCATGTCTGTGAATGCAATTTCACAAAATTAAACTGAAATAGGATATGATAGATTTTGTTTTTAAACATTACCTACAAAAATAGCTTTGCACATATTATATTAAAATAAAAACAATTTTTTTTCTCTTAAAAATTGATAAATTACGCAAAGCAAAATTGCACTTACCTCAGGTATATCGTCAGGCACCTTTCCCATCCAGGACAACGATAAAATGGCACAGTCGCATTTTGTGTCGGTATTCTTCTCGAAATGCAAATGCATCGTTATGCCGATACTTCTCGTTTACACGCACTCACAAGCAAAAAAAACACAACACTGGTTTATTTTTAGTTCATTTTAAAATCTCAATGATTAAATTGCATTCTGAATTTAGCACGATTTAAGTCATTTACACCTTCTAGTATTTATCCGGAAAGAGCTAAAATAACCACACACACACAAAAAAACATACGTTATTTTGATTCCGCACAGAGATAAATAAACGTTAGAGAAGAAAAAACAATAAACATCATCTACGTATTTGGGTTGGCCGCCAGAAGGTGTGTTAGACCCCATAAAACTGTCACAATGCTCGCAAGTATTGAACATGCTGTGCTATGCTTCGGTTATTTCAAAACAATATGTATTTCACTATAAATACACACTATCTAAAAATACGCTGGAGCAACCAAAAAACTAATATCTGCACAGAGCCATGAGACAGCAGAGAAGCGTCTGTGGGCATTTAAATTGTTCATTGCAAACATTTGCCGCATTATAAACAAGTTTCAAAGTGGAAAGCGACACAGTTAAAATCTTTATGGCAGATTCTGCAATTTCGTAGATGCGCTCAGAAAACTTCAGCGAGCAGACGATACACTTAGAAGTTCTGCTGCGGTAATGAAACACAGTACCAACAACAGGGTATTATTTCCGGACGATTAATCATCCGCAACAGAGAGATCGCAAACAAATATAAAGTATATACAGAAACTTAATGAGGGCGTCCATTAACCACGAATAAATATAAACAATTAAATACACGGTACTCGCGGAATGTTGATATTCGATAATAAAGAGGAATTACTTAAATAATTAGATATAAGGTTTATGGCAATAACAATAATAAAACAAAAACACACATTTTTTTGTGCGTTTTCACAACAAGAAAATCGAAATGGATGTGTGTTTCGAGCACGTATATAGATTTTCACATGAAATTTACTCGCGCACACAACGAACTGGTGTTTATTTTTGTTTTGGCTTTGGTACGTTCTAAAAGTAGAGGACCATGAAAATTCGTTTGGCTTTGATACA
Source organism: Bolitophila hybrida (assembly GCA_027564075.1). Lineage (NCBI taxonomy): Eukaryota > Metazoa > Arthropoda > Insecta > Diptera > Mycetophilidae > Bolitophila > Bolitophila hybrida. The sequence continues at coordinate 2,912 of JANSTU010003967.1, forward strand.
TTTTTTTCTGATAAGATTTTTTATTATTTTTTAATAAACAGAAAGTTTTTTAAAGATTCTTATGATCTTAAAAAAAGTTATAAAGTTGACCTCAAATTAAATTTGAAGGATTCAACAAGGCGCTTAATTTAGTGGGTACTATAGTAAATTATATTTTGTGCACCTTCTTATTTAATTATGGGTGCATATCTTAATTATATTAAATGATTCAGTCCCGACCGACCGTATTTCACCAGCGTATTCCTTGGCTCATTTTATAAAAAATATGTCCACTAAGACCATCCACGGGTAGGGTAAAATTGCTATCTTCTGAACCAGTGTTAGTTTTTTTTTTTGTTTTTCGGCTAGCAGCAAAGGTCTTTGGAAAACCTTTCAGAATCAATAAAATATTTTTTTTTTGTAAATTAACAACAAGAAATAAACAGCATTTGGGATGGAATGATCGACAACACCTTGATTAGTCCAAAAGTACTTCCGCCCAGGATAAATTCGCATTTTTTTGGCCTTTTTGAAAGAAGTCGTGCCAGAAATCCTCAAGGAAGTACGAAATCATGTTTTCTACTAAAAAGATGGTGCTCCAGCGCATCTCGTCGTTTGATTGAACGAGTTGGACCAATTGCCTGGCCGACACGATCTCCAGATCTCACACCACTAGATTTCTTTTTGTGGGGCTACATGAAAAATTGTGTGTATTCTGTGCAGATCCACACTCGTGAAAAGTTAGTTTCATACATTGAGGAGGCTGCGGTGAAAGTTCGTGAATAGATGATGGCTGCAATTGAGTTTAATAGAAAACGGCAACCGCAATGAAAGCTTCCTTTAACATCAAATGTTTTTTTCCTTATGTGTTTATTGAAATTTATAAAATAAAATCTTAAACATGTTCATTTACAAAAACTAATGAATGTGTGCTGTTATTTCGCTTCCAAAAACATCTGGCTGAGAAAATTGAGGTTATGTGCACGTTCTTATGTCTTTTTCTAGGGCTCTGTATCTCGGCAATTTTTTTATTGATTCTGAAAGGTCTCCCAAAAAAAAAATAGGATAACAGGCAAACGCAGCCTCAAACGCTTGTTGAAGCACAAAATGCCAAAAAGTAATATGATAGATTATCAATTTTGTTAGTAACCAACGACTTTTAAAGCACGGTAGATGCTATTGCTGGAAAATATGGAGTTTCCAATAAAATATTAAAAAAAAAATATAAAATATAAACGGCAATCCCAAAACTACTATAGACAAGAATACGTTACAGATTACAGAGTTCAACACAGATTGGAGAAACTTAATCCCAAATTATCTGCCTTGAAATGGTCTAAGGCGAAACTAGTATGTTGTTTCAGCTTGGTGCTTGCTTCAGGTAGATCTACAATAGCAGGATCTAAACTGCTTCCCAATTAGGCCACAAAGATCTACGAGTTTATCAAAGTTTTTGTAAATCATAAATAGATTATCATAAACAGATCATGTAAATATTAATCGTAATTATTGGTGGTAAATATTTATTTCCATCTCTGACTATAGGCTGCTGGAAATCCGAGGAAAACGCCAATCCATCCACAAAAAATTGTAATGATGACAATGTAATACTGAAAAGATTGGAACAAATGTCAGTTTGGGAAATATGACCTTTAGACCGTAACTTGAAAATAATGTTTGCGGTGAACACATTAGTTTAAAAGTTGACCAAAAAAGATTTTGAATGCAATTTATTTTGTTTTTAACTTGTTTCAACCTCCCCCCTCCCCCAAAAAAGATTTCGTCACTTAACTTTGCAATTTGACGTCCGATCGATTTGTATAGTATATTGTTGTAATGGTTGGGAAGCTCTCATTATGTACAATACAGGCCAATGACCTCAGATGAGTTTTTCGACCTGGCATTCACATTATCTCTGTTCCCACCACCCTAAACGAAGAAAAAAATTCAGTTCAAAAGCTCTGGAGGTAAGCTTTCCAACTAAGGTGTTCACCACAGTCTAAACTCCCTGTTGACTATGAAAAGAAATCATTTATAGGACTCTGGATTTGATTAAATAAATTGAATAAATTTGTACATAATAGAAGAAAAAAATGTCTACCGTAGGTATTTATCAGCCGGTATATGTATCAATTTTGGAGATCATTAAACAGTTATATTGGACAAGCGGTTTCTCAACCCATAATATTTCCATACAAATTTTTGACATTTATTTCGAAGCGCTTTTTTTATAATTTGTGCAGCCAATCGTTAAGGATGTGCTAGAAATTCCAACGAAATTCCCAAAAAGATCCACCTTAGTCTGCCCCTAATCCACATTCAAATTGAATGCGAAGCGCGATGGGAGTCCTATAAGCTCTTTTAAGGCGGCTTCTGAAATTGAATGGTAATTCTTCAATATTTGAAAAGATAATATCAATTCCAAAAATGACTTTGAAATGCCTTCAAACTATGTCACTCCCATTACTATATCTCCATAAGTGAAATTAGGTATAATGAGAGAACGGATTAGTTTAAGACGAGTGTATCAGATGACGTCAGGTGACTCAGAGTCCAGATACTGAAGGTCAGCAAACATTTTAGAAGTCGTATTGGAAACATGATCAATTGTTCATAAACAACCCGAGATTTTTAACTACATTCGAATAGCTTAGAATTTCATTATTCAGATGAAGACAAGGTAATAGGTCGGTGAAAAACGTAGTATTTGTAAAAATCACAAATTGAGTGTTTTTACAGTTTAGAACGTGATTGTTTGACAAACACCAATCACAAACATTATCTAGGTTAGATTGAATTATCGATATATGGTCTTGGAATAATTTAAGGTCGCAAGGATAGTAAAGCTGTAAACATCGTCAGCATAAAGGTGGTATTTAGGTTATGAAGAATAGTGGGTAAGTCGTTAATGAAAAGTGAAAAAAGTAAAGGACCAAGGATTGACCCTTGAGGAACGCCAGACGTAACTGATAGATATTTTGATAGGCTACCAGATATGTCAAGACATTGATAACGATCGCTGAGATTGCTAGATATGAGTGGTAGAGGAGAAACTAAAGTTAGTTTGCGACAGAGGGAGGAATGCGAAACTGTGTCATAAGCATTTGAGAAGTCTAACAGAACAAGTAGTGCACATTGTTTTTTATCTAGTATTTTTAGAATGTCGTCAGCAATACAGACAAGAGCTGTAGTAATACTGCGCCCAGTGCGAAAGCCGGACTGAGAATCATTTACTAGCTTATAACTCTGCATGAATGCATTTTGGAACTTAGGAATTTTCTCAAAAACTTGGAGAGAACTGGAAGTATACTTATAGGACGGAAGTCTTCAAGATCTTGTGTACGTGTGGTTTTGTGAATGATAACAATTCTGGCTTTTTTCCAAGATTGAAGAAAGGTAGAAAAAGTTATGGAGAAATTGAAGATATATAAGGGATATTGTCAAGTCCCCATTAGATCTAACTTTAGAAAGTGCTAGAATTAACGCTGATAGCGTTATAAGATTAAAGGAGAACTGAGCTGTGCAGGAAGTGCTGTGTCGTATGCCTGATCTGGGTTCCTTGTCACTCGGAAACTCCCAGAAATGAACGCGTCGACGTTCTTGTATAAAAATGGCAGTGATTCGGGCTTTATAGGACCGGAGCCTGTTATAGGTATATCGAATTCTCTAAGTAGTCTCTGAACCAAGGAGTGGAGGAACAACTGCCAAATAATTCACTGGAATTAAAATAAAATGGTTCTACAATATCCAAACAGTTATTGAAGAAACCATGTTAAAAAAAAACCAGCCGTGATTAATCTAGGTCGATCATATTAGGCGCTAGTCTGCGGGATCCTAACCAGTCACTGCAGGTTAAACTATTATCTTCACAAAATAGGACCGTCAGAAAGTCCGAATTGCGTGAGGTGCGGATGGATTGAATTCTCCATTCACATAACCTAAAGGCTACTCATTCTGGGATCTCATCAGATATATAGCAGAATGGCTTTTTTCGGAAGACTACCGGCTCTAGTCAAGGTTTGCAGTACAATGGGCCCATTCAGTGGCCTGCCGCCTGTTGTAAACTGGATGCGGATTGCGTCAAATTTTAGATAAAAAAATAAGATGTATCAAAATTCAGGATTAAAACTGTTGTACTGTTTCATCATCTCTGCATTCAAAAGAAATAAGGGTTTTTCACTTTAATTTATTTTTATAAATTATTAATTAGCCGGTAACTTTAAACAGGTTTTTTTATAATGTTTTTTTTGATATCAGCATTCAGATGTTAGAAGGGCTTAAATTGACCCCTTTAAGCCCTTAAACATCTGAATGCTAATATTATTAATTAATTAATTATTATTTTATTATATCGATAGTACAAAGTTTTAGGAGTATTGTGTTAAAATTTCAAGTATTTTAATGAAGAATTTAATTAAAGTTTCTGCCTCTGAGACCCGTGTGGTATACGACCCTCCGGCAGCGCCCGACCGTCGTTGTAACGGTTTTTTCGCCGAAATTTCTTTGTGCATAAACGTGCGGAAACACTTGAGATATGGGCCTGAAATCGACTTAAAAAAAAAAAATGGAAAATCAACTTCATCTTAAACACGTAAGCTTTAAACGCAGCGAATATACAACCGATCCATTTCTATTTCTACTACCCCAACGTTCTTATTTTAAACTTTTCTTTTTTTAGAGCTTTATGGCTGAAAAACACAAATTTTTGATTAAAAACGTTTTAAAAAAAAATGAAATAATAAATAATGACATTGTTGGAGCTCCGCTAAACATGTCCAAACATTTTAAACATGTTTGCTCTCAGATAAAACTAAATCAAGTTACGAGGGACACTGAAAGGCGCTTCTTTTCTACAGTGTCCCCGAAAAATGGCGGCTGGTGGCTGGTTTTGGAATATTCTTATTCAAACTTTCAGACATTATACTTGTCATAACAAAACAGAAAAAGAATATCACCAAAAAAAAAATTCACTTAAAAGACCCGTGTAAGCCCTTATATATAAAAAAATCCAAATCTATATTTAAGTTGTTGGATTACTTAAGTTGCAAAATAGTAAACTTTTAATAATTATATGGTATGGCTTCTATCCTCCAGCTTTTAGTATTTAGTATTTTATAAATAAAAGCTGCATTGTCATTGTCACTATTCAATCTTAACGGTTATGATGTCTCACGGTTTTTGGGAATTTTCCGCAAGGCAAAGACACTTAAGCGATTTGAGATTATAAAACGGAATATACACTTTTTGTTAATGGTGAGTTTATTTATTTATTTTTTTGCGTCTGAGAATTATTCTTCTTTTTAAAAATAATGACCTAAATGAGGATGAATTTCATATTTTCTAATGTGTAGAATTTCAATTGCCCGAATCACGACAGCCCGAATCAAGATTAGTTGACTGCTACGATAGTTTTGTGGTTTCTTTTTAAAGCCATATTAAAAAAAACTGTCGGCCAATTCGTATCATTCGCCCAATCTAAAGGTACTTTGCCAACTGTGGCGAAAAAAGGTCATTTAACTTATCTTTAGCGGTTAAATGTACCATACGATATACTGTTAAAGTGACTTTACAAGTACATTAGAAGTTCATTTAACTTTACATTTGTGGTTAAATGTAAAATAAAAAACCTCTTTTTATATTTATTAAATAAGAAAATATTTTTTCAGATACATTTAAAATACACTTAAAGAACAACGACTTTTGGTTACTAAAATTAGTGTACTTTGGCTACTTTAACCATGAAAAAGTTTGTACTAATACTAATTTAAATGTAGGCTTAGAAAACATTGGTTACAATACTGATGAACCCCTATCGAACTCTGGCTACCTTTAAACTATTACCGAAAAATTAACTACTTTTAACTTGGGCTGCTAGGGGAAAAAGTCAAAATTTGGTGAATATCTGGAAATTGCCATAGAAAAAACTTAATTACTAAAAACATCGATTGATTTCATTAAATTTAAATTGTTTGTGTTAAACTTTGGCCTGTTTCTCTATTAAGAGTTGGCATGACCGCCAACTACTTTTATGGTTTGGGAGTCGTTTTACTACTAAATAGTAATAAGGATTGTGAACGATTCACAATAATTGGAAATTTAACAAAATATAATAAATTAAGTAATTCATTCAAAAAAAGAACCTCTACTATACTTAATACACTTGTAACCGCTCGGTTAAACGTTTAACCACATTTTCAACATCACACATAAACACGAACCATAAAGTATATATACGAGTATATACACAGAATATTTCGTGTGCTTCCGAATTTCGATAATCTTCACAAACAAAAATCCATATTCCGTGAGTGCATGAAAAACCAGCGTATATTTATAGAGCGTGGAAAATGACGTGACAATAGAGTCGCGTCATTATATATATAGAAGTATATATGTCGAGCGTCCGGCATGTGTGCTCGTTGATTTTCATTAGCAGTGTTTTCTATTTTCATAAATATAGTGTTCGGCGCATTGTATTTTCAATGTTCATTTTAAATCCATGTGAAAAACCATGACCTACCTACAATACGAAATAGTGAGAAGTATATTTATAGAAAGGATTCTTTTTTCTTGTTTTTTTTTTTGTTTGTCTGTGTTATGCTAATAATGGAGTTTATTTGTGTACGTCACTGGTTGCGAAATACCAGAGTGATGGGACGACCCATTTGGCTGTGTGCAGAAAAGTTTCCATGAGGATTATGCGTTGTTTATGCACCCAATGGTTTTCCGTAGTACGTGCACGTACACTCTCGGTATACCCAGTGACACTCGAGCACTGCCCTATTAATAACGTGGAGCATGCATATGCCAGCTACAGAGCAATTATGTTTATGCAAATATGGCGGTGTATTATGTGCGCCCGCGCGTGGTGCATGTTGACATAATACGTGGTTGTGTCGTAAAACATGTGCCTCTCTCTGGTTCTTCGATGACGGAGAACATTAAATTTGTCCTCTATACAGCTTTAACTATATGTAATATCCGTGTAATATGGATGCTGTCCGCCACCGATATCATGCTGCGTGCACATGGCGTAAACATGACTTAGGTACACCAATATGTACCCGAGGATATCCGGTATTTATATGTATTTTTATTTATATATATGTTATCGACTGGCGACTCTGCACAGAATGCAACCACGTTCTAATATATAGGAACAACTCACGAAATCGCACCAAATATTCTTGGCAAACCCGAGGCAAACATGGCGTGCAGCTATTTTTATACTTTTTCCTTATTGTTGTGTTGTTATATATTGATTTCCCTATTGTGCAATCGAAAAAACCATCATATATACTTTCTGCGTACATATAATTTAAAACGCCGTAAACTCCCCCACCCCCATCGATCGTGTCTGAGCTCAATTCTATTTAACGCACACGACAAGGTGCTTTTCCACAATGATTTTCTTTTTTTTTTATCCGTGTATACCGCGCGTATTCTTGTCGTCCGCACAGCGTGTCGCATTTTAGTATATATGCATATGATTTGATTTTGACATGACTTCTGGAGTACTGTTTACTCTTTTAGCCCCTTTTATTAGACCTGCTGGTATACATATATTATGTATAGATGTATAATATCCTTCAATACACTTCATTTATGTACATACACACACTAACACGCACATCATATGACGTTTGCGTGTTTGGCAAAAATATAATCGAGTTCGGGAAAATGCAATTTAGTTTTTCCACCGTATATATATAAAGTAAATATACCTATAGTATAGATATATGTGATCAAGTGCATTTTATAGTATACTATATATAATTCTCATCGTATGATTGGTAATTGCGAGTCGTCTGCGTATATGAACCCTCTCTTTTGGTGTAGGGTGGATCCAATTTAAAGTCGACTAAAGTATATGTATTATTACCCATCTCGGTGGCGGTGATATAAGGTGAGCTTGCAGGTATAGAGGAGTGTATAGGGAATGAGTTGCTGGAAGTTTGACGATTTACAACGATTTGCCAATTGCAGACGGGGCTTTATATACATATAGCAAATGAATCCGTATAGGAGAAGTTCAATGACACAACCATACAGTCCTAAATTTTTAATGTAAGAATGAAGATTACCATGGTCATGATAGGAGCCCCAAAGAAAATAATACATATATAAACAAAGAAGACGAATACGTATAACTTTTCCATGATATGAAATCAATATATAAAAAAGTAAAGTTGATTTATGTTTTTAGACTCGTTCATATTAAATCAATACCTTTTCAATTTAATAGGGAAACAAATCTATATTCATCATTATTTTTTTTATAAAAACTAAAATTTAATTTTCAATTTTTTAAAATATTTGATTAAACTAAATTGCAGATTGAATTGAAACATACAAGTACAAAATCGCGCGCAAAACTCACTTTGTTAGAATTTCTATAACTTTCGTCTTAGTGATAATTTGGAGTCTAGTGAATTTACACAGGCGGCAAATTGTTTTTTTTTTGCTTTTTTGTGAAGCCAAAATTCTTTTCATGTAGATCTTGACTTTCTATTATAATATAACAAAAAAAAAAATTAAAAAAATAAACTTTTTAATGCAGAGTAACAATTAACCAAATAAATTAATAAATCAATATTTGTGATTATGGAAACTGACAAGAGAGGCGACATGAATCACAAAATCAAGAATATGCAGGCATCAAAGCGCATCGGCTGCAGCCGGCATACGGATCAGTGCGGCAGTATCATAAATACATAACAGCGAAGGTGATAGCAAAAGGCGTAACGCACCATGTAACACATTGATCAAAAAGTTTCCGGATTAAGTAAGAAAAACACAATACACAAAATTGTATTTATTAATCAACAAAATTTCCATCTAAGGCGATATAATCGGTATAACAGTTCTCTAACTTTTCGATACCAGGTTTATAGAACGCTTAGGTCTGCGAACAGACAGTACTCGTTGGGGGTAAATTGAAAAAAATACGGGGGTGGGGCAACAATTTGAAGTGCAATTGTAATGTAATGTAATGTAATTAATGTAATGATGTATACAGGTTTTATCCTGGGTAACATACTGACGCAAAAAATGAATCGTTTTTGATACAGCAACCAGATAACATTGAAACCTCAGTTACCATTCTTCATTAACAGTTGAATTTGGCGACCACTTTGTTGAGCGTCGTTGACGAGGCTACGACTAAGTTTAAATCAATTATATCATTCACTGACGGTTGCGCAGAGTCCGAATATTGTTTATCAAGCCACTATTTCGCTTGTTTCGCATTTTTTTTCGATAAAACAAAACAATGCTTTATCACCACTCGAAATTATTTCTTATCCATCTTTTGATAAATACACCAAAGTTACTTTACGCTATAACTTGAGAACTAAAACAACTCTTTTGAAAATTTAGAAACCGAGGCAGTCAAATTAAGGAAATATATTTCCACATAACTGAATGCATAATATTTTAAAAATATTGTATCAAAATTTTAAGTCGATTAGAGCAAAATTTACATACACAATCACAGTTAAATCAAATACAATTGTGTAAGTCACCCTCTTAAAAAACCTCTAAAATACATTATGATCAGAGAAAAAAACATAGGTTTAATAAATAAATAATTTTACATATTAAATATTACTATACATCTTTTTTATAAAAATCAACTAATCGATCGATGTTGATCTCGTTTTCGGCAGTCTGATTTAAATAAAAATAATTTGGTGACCAGAATTCAATTTTTTTTTTTTATTTTTGACCTTTCCATACAAATCGGTGGTGACAAAAATTCACTCATCTACTTGAGAGTAATTCACTTGACAAAAATTCAGTGTTGTCTGTGGATTCAACGGAAACGTAAACCGCAGAATCTATCTTGTGTTTTAAGTCAGATACAAGACACTTATCTATATCTTGTATTCTTCTGGTGACTGTTTGACATGAGAGTAAAATAGATTCACACAACAAATGAAGCTTTTAAATCTGCATTTTCAAAAGATACCGAATTTTGTAGGTTTACCTTCTGCTTCAGTTCATTGATGAGATGCATTCGTGCTTTTTCAGCTGTAGGAATATCTTTTGAATCTTTTGAATCTAAATATGTACATCAATTATTTAATATATACACTTAAAATTAATTACACATATGTATTGTAATATTACCTCATGTAATGTATACTTATATTTTGCCTTTTAAAGTGTGTAAGCACATTTTTACAGCATAAACATTGCGGAAGTCCTTCTTTATTTATAACAAAAAAGAATTCCTTTTTGAAAACATTTTCAGCCGAGCGTTTCATTTTATTGCTTGTATACTTTTTTTTAACCATAGCCAAAGACGAGTGGGTTAACGCGTTGGCCTGGCTTATGGGAATGTAGCACTTTAAATCAGTAGGTTCCTCTTGCTATAAATAGCCTATTTCTGAAATAGGTTATTGATTTGGAATAACGGAACAATAATGCAATCAATTAACATATACACACGCACCCTGTATAGAAAATATTCGTGGTTTCCTGTAAATCTACAGTTTCATTAATTATTTAGTATTATGCTTGTCAAATTACAAAAAAAATACATGTGATTTTACATTATTTTTTACTGAGGGCTGAAACCGAACTATGTTAACTGAATATTTTTATAACCTGTGATTCCAATCTGTCGAATCTTGAAATATACATAATTTTAATTTTTTTTTCTGAATGAGCTGGCTACGAATATATTATTATACTACCAAACGATGTTTTGCCTAGAAAATAGAAGTCTGTAAGTTCAAGTCAAGTTGCAAGTCAAATCGAGTAACGCCTGTCCAAAAAGGTCTAATTAAATTCACTAATTAAATAATTAAACTAAACATCCAATCACCCCAATAAATTTCAGCCTTACCCTTCCTCCCTCTTTCTCTTTCTGATATTTTCGTCTGAAATGAAATATATATATATATATATATATATATATATAAATATATTGTGTATTTTGGGCTGATGGTGGAGTAAACGCTCCGAACTCGACTCTTGCGCACGGTTATTGAGAGGACTTATATTGAAAAGGCTTATTACCAAGCTACAAATAAAGAGACTTTATTCAATAAAATAAAAACCACAGTGTGACGTAACTGTAATAGTTATACATATGTTGACGGGACACTTTTTGTATATAATGATGTGTATTGAAAAAATCGTAGTACATTACTTTGTTCTATTGTTTTCGCAGCGCACGCGATGTATGGATTTTTATAGGCCGTTTTTACATCTTGGGTTACATTATTGGAGCCTTATTATTATAATTATTATTATATTTGTTTTTATAGTGTAGCTTAATAAATTTAAATTAAATTATATAATAATACTATTGATATATTAAAATATATAAATATAATATTATATATAAATTATATTTTCAACAGTAAAAAAAACTTTTTTCTAAATTTATATATACTTTTAAAAGGATTATTCACTAACATTATCTAAAACTAATAAACTCACAATGTCCATCGTCTCTGTACATTGCCGCAAACAGTGGAGCATACAAAAACTAAATTTGTATATGAACAATCGCACAAAGATATAGCGAATGGATCTTTCTATCAGCCTGTGTTTTTAAATCCATATTCAGAAATAATTCATCATACTATCCGTCGTTATTATCATTGAGATTTTCATTTAAAAAATGTTTTTGCGAGTATCGGATTTACGACTTTAATGATGCAATTTTGTTTAAGCATCATACCCTTTGTCTAAATAATGGTTTTCCCATACACATATACTATTTGAGTACGAAATCATAAAAATAAAAGCCAAAACCGCAGTTTCCACAATTATTTCTCTAATAAAATTGAAGAAATGTAACCACAAATCTATGGCATTCAATATTTAGTGTTGGTACGTTTTATAAATATAAATCCAAAAAACACAATATACAATAAAACATTGCTGGAAAATAATACAACAAAATCAACTAACGCGAAAACTCGCTGAGGCGTGTCGTTGATTGTGCGCGGAAAATTATTTTGTTTTTCCGTGATTTTTTTTTGTTCGAGTGTTTGCGTGTGTATATGTGTGTATGAAGGTAAACGGGATTTTGTACACACGTGTCCGATCGTCGGACAAGCTCACAGGGATAAAATGGCAATTTCGCACTAAATGCATGAGTTCGAACGACGGCAATGTATATATACAAATGTATGTGTCAGCTTTGTGTACCTGAAAGTCCATATATACATAAATATATAATGTCTATTTACCTGTGTACGCGTATGAACAAACTCTGTACATGTATAGTCGTATCCTGGGCAGTATTCATGTATAGGACAATATGCAGATAAACGAATACGATTCAACGAAAACAAACATTCAATTTGTAATGTATTTAATGTGTGCATTTACGTTTATATGTGAGTTCTATAAAGTATGAATGTATTTGTGCAGGCAAAATAAAATGCGAATTGCTTTTATTGTATTTATATTATTTTTTTCTGTCCAGTTTCTGTTAAAATTTACACAGACAATTTGTGATGGGTGTGCGTGCGTATTTACTGGACCGATATTTTTAAATTGTAATTTGGTACATTATTTGATTTGTACGCTAAAGTGTTCACTGTTCTCTCTTTATATAATATAATAATTAATTAATTATTTTATAATTAGATTTTTTAAATTCTGATCGATTTAGTTCATTTTATATCACGCAATAAATTACGAAAATAATGTTATTATTTTATTATTTTTTTATATTTTAAAATTTAAATAAAACTCTATTCAGAATTTATTATTTTAAAGTACTAGTTTTAAATTATGTAAAATATTTAAATCAAAAATAATAAAACAGTTTTTTTCAATGCAATACACAACATATTAGCACAAAATATGTGGTGCCATAAGTATTATACTATATATATATATAAATATATTTACGAATTTTCTTTTACGTAGAAAATGGAGTATTCAGCAGGCGTCGGCAACGTTTCCTCATGCGGGAGGGTAAATATAAGCGTGCGTACGAGCGTGTAAGCGCTATTGAAACTACTTGTGCTTTTAGGCACACAATTTGAAAGGTGGCTGAAGACGTGAACATAAGGTTTTGTATCGTTTATCATGAGCTGCTCTTCACGAAGACGCGGCAGAGGGGTTTTTTATTATCTTACATTTGGAAATTGAGATTTATTATTTAATAGGGCTTTCCACATAAACTACTTTTTGTACTCATTAATATATCATTTATTTAAATAACATAAACATCACAATACTGGTGATTAATGACACATTACTGGTGATCCAATAAGAGGTAGTTTTTTCTGGATTTTTTTATTGTTGCTAGTGTTTTTTCGGATGTTTTGGGTCAAGCGGTATAATACCTCACCTCTTCTATTGGAGTGTACTGTTCCAGGGTATTTTGATTGGCTGATAATTCCCTAAAGTATTAACAATAAACCAAAAAGATAATAAAATAAACAAAACAAATAAAGCTAAAACTACTTAAAATACCTTGCGATTCTCAGAAATACTTTACCGACGAAAATAAGTAAAATTCACTGAAAATGTCGTTAAAAGCAAGTCCATAATTAGCTCTGAAACACCTTAAAAGTTAAAGACTTGTTAACGGGTCACAACAGATCGAACTTGAAGACTCGCATGAAGATAATCAAGCATTTTTACGACGAAAAGATAGACTCATCATAAACTCTGTCGACGCAATGTATAAAACAAAATCGTCTGAAATTAAATTATTTTTTGCAATCAACAGTTGAGTACTAGTAGTTTACAATAACACAAATTAATAATACAATTCATAAAGATTTGTGGTATTTGTCCTAAAGATGTTTGTTTTGTACCCCCATTATTTAAACCAATATCGCGGATTATGCCGCTGCCAAGATAATTGAGTTTACAGTCGGATCCTCCTGCTTGTTCCTTAGCTTTTTTTTAATTATCCCCACTTGCGAAAAAAATGTTTTACTGTTTTCGTGGTATATAGTGCGTGCCCACTTTGGCAACATTCAGTAAATTAAAATGCATGATGTCTTCCTTGTCTTGTCTACTAAATGGCGAAAACTAATAAATTGCTTGAATCGCAGCCACATTTTTTCCATAAATATTGCTAGTGTACTTTTCTACATAAAAGTGTACTCAAGCATTATTTTTTCATTCAAACAGTACACTTGAGTACATCACTGCGCTTTAACTCCACTAAAAAAGCCACGATCAATTTACCAGCTAAAACATTGGATAGTCGAATCTGTACATGTAAACGCTAAATGACGTCTGTCAAACGATTTTTTAATTAATTTAATTTTTAATTTTTTGGATAAACTATTATCCAAGCAATATTCTAGTCGCACATTAAATTTTTTGAAGCATTTGCTTATATTAGGGGAGCTCTTCAAAAATATTACATTTGTATGTGTTAAATGTGTTTTTCAAATTGGCATTCTGCAAAAAATGCGAAAACTTACTTATAATTAACTTAATTTAATTAAACTTACCAAGATGCAAACGATCCGTTTGTCAATCTGACAGATGACGAGTCTTTTTTTGAATATTTAAAAAAAAATCAAACGAGGTAAAGAAGGCGTTTTTTGAGTGAAAAAATATAATATTTTTTTTCTCTAATGATTTTTTCTAAAATGCCTGAAAGTTTGAAAACGATGCCCATTTTTTCTATTTCATTTCATTTATTAATAAATATACATATAAAAAGATAAATTATATAAGATAAAAGTATTCTCGAGTAAATAGAAAAACAATTGATTTATACATAATTAATAAATATTGAAAGTATTTTGAAAAAAGGAACATAAAATTATAATACAATACAAAGCAGATACAGCAAATGGGCCCAAAAGACTAACTGATTTAATGTGCAAAACATATTATAAAAAGCTAGCGTAGTTGGACTGGATCATAAGAGAATCGTACACCAGAAAATAGTAAAACAGTATGGGTTCATTATAATAGTTATAACAGCAGTAATTATTGTTATAATAAAAAAGTATAAAATTCAGTACAAACATCAGAATGAGTCACAGAAAAAAGGCAGCAGGAAGAAGCGCAAATTAATAC